>QVNW01000338.1:0-52883 GCA_014825475.1 Pseudomyrmex flavicornis | reverse complement strand
TACGTGTTTTGATATAACTTGCAAGTATTCAGAGTTAAATTATACTTATAATAAACTTGAATTTATTTTAATTTTTTATTTACTAAAGAGATTTTATTGTTTTTAGTAATACAAAATCTATATAAAAAGATATTGTTATATATACAATTTATACAAAATTACGTATATGTATAATCAACACAGCTGAAAGGAACAATTTGTATTGCATGCATAATATCCGTCTATATTAATCGCACTGATTTCTGATGGCAGTAAAGACAATCATATATCGTAGAATGATTTTCTTTACTCGCTATCACTTATATAAATTTGATGATGGTATATAGATGTATAAATTTTTATTTTTATAACTGATGTGTTTATTAATGGTAATTTTGTTACTTTATTAATTTTTATATGTACACTATTGAATTATGTTGTTATTTGAAATTTTATATCTCTCTACTTCTTGTTTTTTACACTTCTTTCTATCATTCTTTGAATTTTTAAAATTCATTGAATCTTTCTTTAACTTCATTTGTATATTCTTCAGCATATTCAAAAATAAAATCTATTTTGAAATAAACTCTTTCGGGCTTAAAAACTATAAACTAATATGAATATAAAAATATAAACGTATATTCGCGTAAATACATAATTAAAAGAGATTAAACAGTGTTTAAGCAAGTGCTTTTCACGCAGTTTGTAAAGTATACAGATTCGAGAAAGTAGATGTAGCACGGATTCGAACCTTGCATTTCTATATCGTATATGCCTGAAAGTGAATGTCGCTTCGTAGCGTAGTTTCTACATCCACTTTTGTGGATATATAGCATTGAAATCAGCAACCGAAAGCGTAAGAAACTACGATGATTGTTCTCAGATTTTTTTCTGATTTGTAAACTGTCAGACATTCTCACTTTTTCTATTCTTACTTAAATGTTTTGCGGGGAAGAATTATGGCACACAAAATAGCATAACTACATATGCATAGCATAAAACTCATGTAGTTTAAATTCGTTGTATTGATTTACAGAACGTAACATACCGACTATGAGTAAGCATCGCATTTACCAATAGTAAATACCAAAATTGTCTCTTTTTAAAGAATGATGATCTACATAAATAATTCTAAAAGTGCATAAAAATTTTCTAGCACATTTTTATACTGTCTTAAATCATTTATATATTATAAACATAAATAGTGTTTTTTTCTTTTGTAAGGAGAGCTATCTATTGTCTGAGAAATGAGAGGGAGGGCGTGCGTGTATATACGCGTATATAGTATAGCGTATAAAAACAATTTTATAAATTTATTTATCGCTAAAATCAAAAGTATAAAAAGTTTTAAGGTTCTTTTAAATACAGAAAATATAATATGAGACACACACATATATATACACATTTTGTATATTATATAGATTTTATGCATTATTCTGAAATTTATGCGAGAAAAGTTTAAATAAGAAATATATATAAGAGTGTATATTAAAAAGAGTAATACTTGCTTTAAAAATTTTAGTAAAGAGAATATAGATATTACTTATTTATATCGTTTTATCTCTTTAGTTTAAAAAATTTTTCGAATTAGTTATTATTCTTTTTCAAAGATATGTGTTTTGCACAAATAAAATACTGGGAAAAAAAAAATATATATATATATATATATAACATTAAAATTTTATATATTCACAAGTGTGTGTGTGTGTGTTTGTTTGTATGTATTATCTTACATAAAATCTGTATTTGAATTTATACATATTATTTCATCAAAAGATAAAAAAATTATTTGTAATGGTGCAATTTTTAGCTTGTCAATACTTCGAATCTTGACACTTATTTGTTAATCAGAAATTAAATAGCAAACAATCATTATTACAACAAACAATTCCATTATTATAACGAAATTGTGGTCAGTTAAATTAAGGATAATCAAAGAACACGTTTGATCCTTGAAACTTATTGTTTCACCTCCGATCATTTTTTTTTAACTCAACGAAGTGTAACGCGCGACGCGCGCAAGCTCCGAACAGGTGAATGAGCACAGGAAGTACACGAATGATGAACGTCGGGGATGCGGGAGACCGATAGAGGATACGGGCGTCGGATGGTGTTGGATCTCTTGACGGGTGCATCGATGTCCACTGGCTCCCAAGGGAAATCCACTTCATGATGGGAATCCCATTATTTCCCGAGCGATATAAAAGTAGGTAGTCCAGTCGTCCACGTGCTGTCCAGTTGAGGCTATTCCGACGGTCGCCCTCCATCCTCCCGCGCCACATTGAGGCTCTCTTTTTCTCCGTTTTCCTTTTCCATCTTTTTTTTATTGTCTATTCCTCTCTTTCTTTCTCACTCTCTTTCTCCTTCTCTTTTTTTTCTCTTTTTCCCTTCACTTGCACTGCTACTATCGTTTTCTCTCGTTTGCTTCCAGAGCTCGCTCTGTTCTTCGTTCATTCGCAATCCATTTGATTCGAGTTTGTTTCTCGAAGGCGAGAGATGCTACAAAGGATCATTTTTAGTATAGATTAATGCTATATTTATTTCCCGCAAAGTTTGACTTTATGTATACATTCTGTATAAATTCCAACTTCCTTATTTTTCGATTGAGACACTTTCTTAATTCAGCTATCGAACCAATATTCTTTCGCAATGTTTAGTTTAAAATAAATTGGTAGAATAATAGTTCTTTTTCACACAAGGTTACTTTTATTAATAGCAACAGTAAAAGAAAACTTCGATGTGACATAGAATAACGTAGACAAGTAGCGCGTGTGTCTATTTACTCTTAATCGTTTTGACTTAGGCGTCATATTTTTCTAATATATATATCTTTACAATTTAATTCGTTAATTCAGTCTAACTTGCAATATATGGGATAAATTATATTTGGACAGTGGAATCAAAACAGTAGCGCGCGTAGATCTAGCGAAAATAAAACTCAATATCGCTACGATTCAATCTAAAGCGTCTTTCGTCGAAGCAATAGACGGAGGTTCCACGTTGAGAGAGCGACTTGATAAAGAATTCCATCCCGGGCTGCTGGAATGGTCCTACAAGATGCGGGCAGTATAAAATAAATATGTGAGACGCGAGGGGTGGCACTCTCCAGAAAAGATGGACGCCTGGAGAGGGCGTGATGGCGAGTGCTGCTTTCGTAGTAGGGTAGAGAGTGGAGAACGGGCTAGGTTGGGTGGACCGTGCGGAGATCGGGTGTAGCACTCGCATGTGTGTTGCTGGGTAATTGATTTCTTTGATACCACCCGCGCCAAAGGAACATTGTAGATGCCTGCCTGCGTACGTAGAGCTCGCGCAGGAAGGGACGAACACCTCTCTTTCTTTCTCTCTCTTTTTCATTCTTTCTCGTTTTATCCTCGTAGGAACCGACGAGTCGGGTAAAGAGAGGAGACACCCCTAGGATATAGAATGTAAGAAGGGGGTAGAATGAGAACGATAGCAGATCTACCGTTCCTCGGATCGATGGGTATCTCCTGCGCCGGACAGGGTCCTCTACTCTTCCATCTTTTCCCCGAGGATGACCAATAACAAACACTGTCGCTTCTCTCTCTAATGGAGTTTTTATCGATAAAAAATTCATTCCTTTTTCTCCTTTTTTCCGCGGACGGTTCTTGCCCGTTTCCTCCACTAACACAGACGAACACCAACACGCTCATTCGCACGACTGACGCGAGCCGCCACCATCTCTCCGGCACTTTTCGAATGCAGCCTATGGAACAATTCTTGCTTTGCGACGTTTCTCTCTTAATTACATCGTACTTGTCGCATTTCACTCGAGATACCGGATAAAAAGATATCGTAAAAAGAAATAAAACATATGTATCGATAATAATTAATGTTCTCGCATTGTGAGATAACTGTGGGAATCGTCGGCGCCACATGTGTTGAGAAAAAACGCGTAATGAAAACAACGAATATGTCGCAGATAATAATATATTAGATACGTATTATAATAAATACGTGATGATGTTATAAATACAATTTGTTTTTACAAAACTTGAAAACTTCTAATATTAACTATGCGATAATCTGTCTTTTCTCTATTATCATAATGTGCGATTACATGGGCGCGCAAAGTGAAAACAGAAAAGCGAGGTAGAAATCCGAAAAAGTTTTAAAAGTTTACGCGCGGTAGAAACAAGTGACTCAAATAGTTGTGAGATTGTGATTGCCACTTTGTAAGATATGCAAGGTGACACGGCCGGATGTTGGAGAACTAGGCAGTTTGTGGTCACTGAACAGTGTGAGTGCGGGGGCGGTTGGCTTAGTTTCGGCTGACAAGAACCGAGAATTTCGAGCTTCGTCGTCGCGCGCTGACGGTATGTATCGATTGTTCGGCGATATAATGCCAGCCACGCACATGTGTATCATACCATGCGGGTACTTCGTGTCAAGTTTATGTACATTTTCGATTCTCTTTGACTAGTGTAGTCACAGACAGTGTTTTTTTTTCAAGATATTTTGTGTAAATTCTCTATCAAAAAAAAAAAAAAAAAAAAGAATAAGAAACGAATGTGTTTATAAGACTTTGCTAAATATAAGCAATTAAATATGTGAAATAATTAAAAGACTTAAAGAGTAGAAGAAACAATGCAACGTTATTATTAGAGGAAAGAAATGCAGTAGACAAACAATTTATTGCAGACAAATAAAAAGCGGAAGCGTGCTATTGAATTGAAAAATGTTTACACGAAACAGTTTTCTGCTAGTCGCAAAAGTTCAACAGCATCGGAAAATGGAATTTTAAACATACTTTTTCAAGACCGTTGACAGAATGTAGAAATTATTATTTATTATTATTTCTTATTTCTATTTTTATATTCTTTTTTTCTAATATCTATAAAAATCATTTTTATTTTGAAATAAACTGTTATGCCAAAAATTTGTTTCAAAATTCCGTACATTTATATTCGTTTGAATAATCAAGGTTGATGCGTATAAATGTCTGATCGTAAAATATAGACGTGTTATGTAATCGCGCGTAATTGTATTGCTCTTGCACTGATCAAATTGCTAAATTATTTAAAACACTTTATATATATAGAAATATCAGATTATCAGATACTTGTGAATACACAATTGAGGTCATTATTATTATTAACTTTTATTCTGTGAATTATTTTAGTCAAATAATCATAATTCTAAAGAGAAAATATGAAATAATAAAAATATAATAATTCACATGATCATAAATCACAATCAATATTTTTACAATATTTTGTATTAAGCGGAAACTGTACAACTGTTCCGTTTTTAAAAAATATGTATCTAAAAAAATGTGCGTTTGCGAATACAACAAAAATACAACATAGTGTGTGCGAGAAAGCAGGCGAAAAGCAATGACGTTACTCAAGCGAATGTTTAGAGAGACCAACTAAGTTGACAAAGCGTTGGTTGTGAAGAGTTGAATCAAAGAGAGATAGAGAGAAAGAGAGACGGAAAGCAAGAGAGAGAGAGAAAAAGATATTTTATATTTTTCTAAAAGAAGTTTGTAAAAGAGAGAATATATATTTTTTCAAATATTACATCGAGAAAAATTATAAAAAGAAAATACGGAGATATTGTTGTTTTACATATGTATTTAAAAGAGAAGAGTGGAATCTTAAAACAAAACGATTGTCGTTTGATTGTGTGCGGTGCAAAGGTAGTTGGTGACCACAATGCCCGTCATTCGTAAGGATGTCCAGCGAGACGAAGAAGATCCACGCTCGAAGAAGGTCGACAAACGAGTAGCGTCGGCGCTGCCCTTGCAAGCTTTCTCGTGTATTGATCCTCATAATTCGAGCGGGGGTGGAGGGTGGTAAAGCGGGGGCGACGGGGTGATGGCGGCAGAACGGTTGAAGCTAGAAGGGGAAGCACAGCAGTTGGTAGCGGAGAGGTGGCGGATAGGGGGGCTTTGAGCCCCACCTCACCAACCGAGAAACGTATGCGTTGAGGCACAGAACACGGCTCGGGGTGGCTGGAAGAACGGAAGAAAGGAAGGAGCGAAGGAGGCAGAGTAGGGCACACCCGCGACCAATAATAATCCAGCCGCGTTATGATAATGTCATATCATAGCGCTACGCGATATCGCTATGCGTTATGATTGGAGCCCCGAATCTCCCAATGGAATCGCACAAACGTGTCTTCATCCATATTCATACAGAATTTTCCTGTCTCTTTTCCTCTGTGTTACATTTGCAGAATACGTATCTAACTGTAACCCCCTACGGTTGAAACTAAACTGATGAATATTACAAGAAAGAGAATCGAGAGAGCACATCAATTTAAAAATATTGTTTTTGAAGAGAGAACTTTTATTAATAAACTAAAATTATTTATTATACTCATACTTATAATTTTAATAATTTTTAACATTCTTAAATCCACATTGTGGATTTTTTTAAAACGCTTACATCAAGTAACGCGATGTAATTTGAACGCTCTCAGTCGCATAATTTTGTATAGAAAAATATCGTACACACACAAAATATTAGTAGACATATAATTAACTGAAAAAAAAAAACACATACATAGACATTTTTATTTATATTTAGTTAATTACCTGGTTGAAGCCATACTCACTTTAAATTCTAGTCTTGAGTTTTCTTAACCGGAATCCGAGAAATCTTTAAAATTATAAACATTTGCAAACTATGTGCGCGTTTTCTCATTTTGGGATCATGGGAAACGTGAAACGTTTCACCGGCACATTTACCGTAACGCAACACAGCGACTGTTTGTATGTACATACCGTAGCGCCCTGAGTTGCTCTCCTTTACATCGATATTTCTTTCCCCGCGATAAAATTCAACCTTTCAGCCGACCAGTGTTTTACGGCCAATAGGAGGCTAGGAAGAGAATCGCCCGAATAGCGCAATACACGTAGGTATGGCGTTTTATTGGCGGTGAAAATGGGTTCGTATATAGCTTTCGGAGTATGGTATCGGAGGATATTGATCCTCGCGCGTCCGTCAAGCAGTCTGATGGTCTTCGAGTCTTCCCCGCTTCTGCGCTTCTCGCTCTCATCGTCGCTTTCTTTCTGTCCTGCATCTCTCAATACAAGAAAACTAACTCATACTAACTGTTCGTTGCGTCATGTAAAAATTATGAACATCTTTATCACAATCATGACGCTCATTTTCTCGCAATGATAATATATATATATCTATTATATATGTGTGTATATGCGTGCGCGCGCGCGCGTGCATAAACTTCTCTAAACTTAAAACTATTAAAATTGCCATTTGATTGAAATGCATATCAATATTTTATAAGTATGTCGAAAGTAAATCCTGTATCATGGTGTTGGTTGCGTCACTGAGTGAATTCCTAATTCTTTCGGAAGAAACGTCTCGTCAGTTCCGCAGGAACATAGGGCGCACAATGAGAAAAGAACGTCGGGTGGCGAAAAGTGGACAGTGGTCTGTAGACTAGATAGAAGATTTGCGCGCGCATCTCCGGCGCCCCACCAGCATAGATGACCTTTTGAGCCCACCTACACACGAGTAGAAGTCGTACCACTCCTTCGCGAGCATACCGCGAGCAAGTTGTTGGCGCACCTCGATGGGTGCTCCTTGTGCTCGTTGTTCTCTTTTCTTCGGCGGAAAAATTCAATATTAATAACAAGGCGGGGTAAAAGAAAAGTCCGCAATGCGCCAAAGGCGCGGCGGATCGCGCATCCGCCATAAACCTTTGCGATTTCGCGAGGTGTGAGATCATAATGCCGACCAATGAGTACGCGAGGGCGTACAGTCCACGAGGATAAGACCGATATGATGGATTTATGGATCTAATAAAAAGAGCTCGCGGGATTGGCCCTCGCGGAATATGACGGGCGGGGCTGGCAACAGAGACGGTACACCCCGTTGAATTCAGCCACAACCACCAGCGTCACCCACCCTTCCGTCGTCCTTTACCTCCTCATCCACCTACAATCTCCCTCGCGTTCCCCTGCAGCGACCACGAGAAGGGGAGAACGTCCTCTCCCGTCCTTCGTGATGTCGAGTGGGGATGCAATCTTGATGTATTTCACCTTCTCCTCATCTCTCTCCTTCTCCTTTCTCACTCTCTCTTTCTCTCTCTCTCTTTCCCTCTCTCTGCTCCTCTATCTTCTTCTCACTTTACGTTCTTTTTCTTCTTCTCTCTTTCATTTTCGTCATTTCTGCATTTCTCCGTTTCCTTACTACCTCCTGATCCTCTTCTATTAGATCTTGAGATCAGACGACGAAACAAGTGAAAGCCGTATGTGAAGTTATATTTACTCACCCGTACGTGGTTCTTAGCACTTTTGGTCAGTTCTGTCTGGATTCGAGTTTTTTTTACAAAAAGCAACTTATTTGATTTCAGTAGTTTTAGTAAAATATTTTTTTTTGTAGTGTATAAAGAATAAATATAGTTCTTGTAGTGGTAATTTTTCTGAAATGATTATAAATTTGAGTTCAGATAAAAATACAATATTATCGATATTTACTTTGTAACCTTTTATTGCAATAGAATAACCAATGTGTCTTTAGCCACAAAACGATCATAAGTACAAAATATTACACTTGCAAAGTAATATAAGATTTTACTTATTTATTTTAAAGTATTGCAATACATTCGAGATGATAAATAACATATGATTTCGAACTGTTTTAAACTTTATCGTTTTTGTGTTGAAAGTTACGACTACAGATAATACACACACAGACATACACGCCACACAGAGCATCTCGCTACGCTTATAGAAGCGCGTTCTCCTTTTTCGTTCTCGCTTTCTTCTTTTATTTCGCTACTCCCGGAAGTTCTATACAAAACAAGTGCTGAGAATGCTGTATTGCAAAGATTTTCTTTCCTTATAAAATTTTATTGTTATCAGAATAGCCACTCTGCATCGATGCTTCTTCTCGTTTTCTTTATGCTTCAGTAGTTTTTAACGTTTGTTATACTGAGGAAAAAACTATCTCTCTCTCTCTTAAAATAAAAAAAAATTTTATTTTAATCAAGAAAAAAATTTATTTAGTAGGTACTAATGACATATTTACATGTATTCAAAACATCTTTTCTTAATTTTAATATTTATTACATGCTTAAATATATAATTCTTAATTATTTTTATACTTTAATTTATATTTTTTATTTTAATTTTATAGGATATTTACCAAAATGCACTTTCTAGTTAGAAAAAACTTGCAGTTTTTAATTTAAAAAAAACGATAAATTGAAACAACAATTATTAACAAATGAATAAATAAACAATTTCTTCTATTTAAAAGAAAAACAAATATTTCAAGAGAATTTATATTTACTCGATTTAAAACAATTTTTTCTTCAGTACATGCACCGAAATTAACGCAATATAGAGGACATTTAGTGATATAAAATTGTGACATAGCACGATTTATAATTATAAGTGAGTTTCGCGATCTCTCATTTACATAATTCCTAATTTGTATTAATTCAGAGAGAAACAACATTTGAAAGTATTTACGATATAAAATGTTAGATACAGAAGGATGTTTTTTGTTTTTTAGCCGAATGTCAGAGTTGCTTCCTAGGAATAGGGAGGGATTCCGAGAGATAAATAATGTCCCCTTTCTCCTCCCTCCCAGACACGAGATAGGTAATTAATCTGTATAATACGCCATAGTTGGAGTCAGTCATCTATTTCTTCTTGCGGGAGAAATTTCTTTGTTCCATCCCCTAGACACAGATAAAGCGAGTTCTATTAGTGATTTTGAATAACATCATTATATCTACAAATGCGCATTATTAAAATAATAATAAAGTCAAGACTTTTTACAAGGTTTTAGAGAAAATTATATTTAGATATAAGAGAGAAAAATACTTTTAAATAAACTTTTATGAATTTTTTTTGTAATAAATTTGAAAAGTAAAAACCTATCGGACTTACATTTAAAAGAAAAGATATGTGATAATATTTCATTGCTGTTACATCTTTTTTTTCAAAAACAAGACTTTTGAAGCGACTTATAAAGTTATACGACATAGCTTCTGAAAAGTTTCTAAAAAAGCGTTTTAAAAGCTGCAGCTTATGGCTGCAACGGCGCAACCCTTCGTGTCGGCGTATTACGCCAAGATAAATCTTTAAAAACGGTCGACGCTTACTAAGGGGCGTTAGTCAGCCCCTATCTGAAAATATATAGCAAACTCGCCGATTTAGAAATAAACTGTTTACAGCGTGTTACTCCGCGCCGCAGGATATCCGGGGCATACTCATCGCGTGTTACTCCGCGCGCACCGCCACCCCACTCCCTCCTCGCCGCGTTGTGTGAACGTTGAGAAAAGGGTGAATTCCACGTGGCGCACAGAAGTGGAAACGAAGGTAGGAAGAGGGTGGTAAGCGGAGGAGTGTGCCGTGAGGCATTTCAGTACGTTATCTAAACGCGTTGAGTTTTCGTCTCGGGGTGAGCCGGGAAAGTTCAGGTGGAGCAGAATAGCGGGTGGAAGAGGAAAGGAGAGGGTGATCGCGAGCTCGCTGGCATTGCTTAGCCGTTTATTCTTCATAGCAATGGTTTCGAGGGTTTCTCTCTGAGAGTAGCTGCTCGAAAAGGAGGAGGAGGAGGAGGAGGCTGCAGGGAGAGGTGAGACACAGTGGGGATGAGATCAAGATATAACCACGGAGAGAATTACTTTCAGGCTCCCAGCCGCATTATATCCACGCCGCTTCGGCGGGGGGTGGGTTACAGGGGTGGCGGAGGAGGAGGATGGACCGGTTGGTTCAGGGCGATAGAAGAGGCAGAAGCAGACGCGAAGTGGGGGAGGTATAGCCGAGGAGCGGCTCTTTAATGGCCGGATCTCGGAAATTGTGCGCACATATATCTGCTGGCAGATTTATGAAAGTGCTTTTCTTCTGAAGTGGGGAAAGCTGCTGCTGCTGCTGCTGCTACTGCTGCTGCTGCTGCTATTACCGTCGCCACCGCCGCCGTCGTTGTTACTACTGCGTTCTGTTGCCGTCGCCGTTGCCGGCGGTGTTGCTGTCGCTGTTATTGCTACTACTACTGGATTTTGGATAGTGCTGGTGGTGATGGTGACGGCGATGTTGGTAGAGGAGAAAGCAGCGGCAGTAGCGGGGGCGGCCGATGGCAAAAGGAGAGGGGTTAGTATACGCTTTACCCCACAACCCAGGATTTTCGAGCCTTGCTTCGCCCTCTACTCACCGAGCCGCCTCACCTTTACCGATCGAGGGGAGAATCTCGCTTTCTATCTTTCTCCCTACCCTTGCTACACTCGCTCACCTTCAATGCAAACTTTCCTTCTCATCCTTTCTTTTGCGATCTCTTCGTCTAGCTAACACTGGTGTAATTTTCCAGTGGGAGATTTATACGACGTTAAGATATGTGTTGTATACCTTACTGCTGCTACGCCGCGCCACTTTTCGTCGCAATCGCACTGATTTATCGAAATATTTGCCGAGCGACACCGCGAGCGACTCTTATCGATCAGATTATTTTCGCGCCACTGAGACAGCGTTTTACAAAAGAAATTTCCCTCTTTCTTTCTCTCTTTCTCTCTCTTTATTTCTAATACATAGATAAAACGACAAATACGTTAGTTCAAGATATTTTTTAACACAACATGGAGTGAAAGAGAAATTTATGTGAAAAGAGAGAGAGAGAAAGAGAGAGAAATAAATATATTGATACTCTGTACGCGACAGAGTCAACATGCACAGAAAATGTTTAAATAACCATACGTATTCCACTTTGTTTCAATTAAAATCATTGCCGGACTTGTAAAGGGGGCGAAGTCTGCGCGTGTCAAATCGCAAAAGTAAAAAATAACAGTTGCGACTTGATATTCACTCTTCGCTTTTATTACTTTTGGTTTGTTTTCCAACCATCGCCTTGCCGTTTCCCATCGACAGGCCTATATTTTTCTTCTTCTTCGTTCTTGTGTATACGTGACACACTTATATGCTTCTTTTCGGAATACATCACGAACTGAAACTCTCGTATAAGTATAAAACAAAGCTTCCACCCCTTGGTTTCATCCCTATCGGCGCATAAACGGGGCCGCTTACCGAGAATGCGATGCGGCGCGCAGCACAAGCATGCGCGCGCGCGCACGCACGCTTGGGGTGGTTTCCTTCGCTTGATTTCTCAACGTTACGTATAAATTGATGCGTCGTATGGGGAGGAGGGAAAAGCTCTCTTGCGCTCGGTAGCGCGCTTCCCTTTTTAAACGGGCGATATTCCACGCGGGATACTGAGCGTTCTCGTGGGCGATGATGTGGGGCCGATATTCACCGTTGAAACAGATCGCATCGCAATTTCCGCGTTATCCTCGTCGCTTCTCTCGTCTTTCGCGTCGAATGGTTTTACTTTCGAAAAAGTTCGTTGCGCGCAATCGAGATTTCTACTTAATTGCGCTTACATACGTACTCTTTTTTTTTTTTTTTATTTCTGATATGAGATTATATCAAATTTCATATTAAAATGTCTTTACGGTTTACGACATAAGCTTTGTCTTGTGAAATTTATTTCTTTATTTTGTTTATTTTATTTTCTACATCTACGTTCTATTGAAAAGTGTTATCGCTGCCGATGATATTGCCAGTATTGAATGCGTGTATCACGAAAATACAGTCGGCGTAAAAAATCGTTACACATTACGATTGCTATATGCGTACAATCGATTTTTTGTCACGGTGTGATTTATAGATATTTTTATATTTTTATATATTTCTACCACAATTCGTATTACTTTAGATCAGGGTTGTTAAATATTGTCGCTTATGAAAAGCGGTTTTTATGCAATGACTTCGCGACAACGCAGAGAAAACGCGTGATAAAGCGTTCGCTGAAGCATCAGAAAACCGATCGCAGCCAGACGAACAGGCGGAACATCATCCGATGTTCTAGCGAGTGCAGAATTTACCGGAGCAGAAGTAACGGTTGGCGTGGCTGTGACAGCAACCCTCTATCTCTTGGTTTAACCCTCCCCCCCCGCGCTGCTCTCGTTCTCTTCTTCCCCTCGAATACCCCCTTTACTTCGACCTAACGTTTTCACCGCAATTCGCCCCCTCATTGCTGCTCAAACGTCTTAAGCGTCTCGCTGTACCTGACGTTCGCAATCTTCTTGAACTCTCAGAAAATTATAATACGAGGAATCCTACACCAATCACGATTAGGCGTGGTTTCTTCTTTTTCTTGTTGCAGAAAATTAAATTTCGCCGAAAATGAGAAATTAAGTGAGACTATCACTTTTATTGCAAAGTCAAGTTTAAACTACTATATATCTTTCTCTCACGTAACATTAATCCATTTACTAATCTTCGTAAACAAATTGTAACTTGTAAACAGTTATTTGTAACTAAACTTGTTTCTCTTATGCTAATATTTAGTGTCAAATCACTTCTAAATTATTGTAATAAACAAATACAGTATATACTTTCTTAAGTTGGAACAACAAAAAGTATCAAGCTAGTATGAGATAAAATTTTGCGTTGTGTGTGACGTGTATCAGAATAATTTTGGAGGCGGTGCTACATATTTACATATTTGGTTATGAATGTGAGACATCTCGGAGGGATGGCATTGGTCCGTTGGATCAAACCAATCCATAGCCTGGGGTTATCATATCTGTGGAACGATACGCCCTCGCTATGCTCCACCCCGAACAACAATAATTTAAGAGCGCACGAAGGGTAGTCGCCACCCATCATTGTGCCTGGAAAAAAAGCGAAAAAAATGAAGACACGCGATTCGGAGCCGGGAAAATGGTCGGCAGAGTAACTTTATGATGCTATTTGCAAACTATTTTTTTTTTTATTATTTTATTCTTACTCTATTTTTTTAAATAACTTTGTTTTTCAAATAAACATAATAATTATCTACGTTTTTTAGATAAACTAAAAATAAAGTAGAGAAACAATTATTATAAAATGTCATATTATAAACTATTGCGCCAGAGAGAGTAAAAAAAATTCGATCCAGGTAGGCATGTGCGTCGAGATTGAACCAAGACTCGTAGAGGATCAGAATCTTGACATCACCAGAGAGAAATCTTTGGAAGTCTTGGAGGCCGCTAGGAATGCTAACCCTCCAGCCTCATTAACATCTCGCGTTTCCATCACCCTCAAGCTTCTCCTTCTAAGAAAACTATCTTCATCGCAACAACCGGCTTTAATATTTCGCATACGTGCAATAGCTGAGTTTTCTTCCTTTACTGAAGACGAGAAATTACATCGAATATATGTATCGCAATTTGATATTTGTTACAAAATTAGAAATTGCAAATCTATATAGATGTGCGCTTAATCACAAGTAAAAAAACTGCATACAATTTGGAAAAAAACTTGCGATTATATGAAGAATTTATATTATAAAAAATTCGAAGCAAGTTAAGTTATTTCGAGAACTAATCTCATCAAGATAATAAAAACGTATTTGCATCGATAAACAAATACATACATCAAATATCGATTTAAAAACTGTTTACAGCTTGTGGCGAGAAAAACGCGAGAGAGTGTAGAATTGTTATTGATTGTCGTGGATAAGTGCGCGTCAGAAGTTTGTGTACTCGTTGACGGACACGCGAAGTACGAAGCCTATTCCGTGGGATTGAAGGAGTGCAGATAGTAGACTGAATCGAGTGGAATGGAGCGAGGTGAGTGGAGTGGCGTGCTGGAACCAGAGTCGGGATGTTTACGTTGGGGAAATCTTACTAAAGGATGATGGTGCGGGGCGGAAAACAGCTGGGCAAGAAACCAGCTCGCATCTCATAACGAGGGACTTTTTCGTCTTCCTCTATTTTTCCGGGGGAGCGTTATCGAGGAACACGAGGTAAAAGAGGACGGCGGCGCGCCGGAAGAAGTCGGCTGTGAGAGAGGAGTTCAAGGGGCGAGGTAGCCCGGGTGGCAATTATGCCTACCGCTGTCCCCGGATAATATAAAGTGTCCCCTCGACCCGTGCTGCCTTCTTTGTAATCTCGCATAATTTATTTCTCGCTATTGTTCCCACCATCGAATTTTTGCTTGCCGAGGGAGAAGAGGAGGGTTAGCGGCGGCGGCGGCGGCGGCGACTCGCGGCGACCCGCGTGATTTTACCTCGCCGAAGAAAATTCCGTAAGTCGGAATTTTGTAGCTTCCTTGTGTTCTCAGCAATCCTCGAATTTATTGTGCGATGCTCTCCAGAATTTCACTGCCGCTTGTTATTTTCTCTTTTTCTCCTACCTCTCTTCCAAAAGCGTGTATATATCTACGACACACAGATTACTTCCGTTTGTATAAGAGAAAAGCGGTTTTTATATGTCGTGAACGATTAATATTCTAGTTGCGTCGTTTCGATGCTGTAAAATTTATTTAAGTAACAAATAACACGCGAGCAGAAGATACGTACATTATATCGAGAGACGTTAATTTACATATACAAAAGTAATAATGTATTAAAAGAAACCAATTGCAGTAATGTGTGTGTGTGTGTGTGTGTGTAGAACAATTTGTACAAATGTGTTTTCTCTTTAACTTCATCAACGTGTTAATTTTAAGGGCAAAACAGATTGACAGAAGAAGAACTAATTGAGTTTCATTTTGTAGGTAATTACATTAATGTAAAGTGATTTATTTTTCTAATAACGTCTTCGCGCGAAGACATCACATCGGCTATTGGGGTCGGCTCGATCGACGACGGTTAATCCGACGCGATCAACCGGGCGAAAAATATCGAAAAGCAGTCGGTTTATACAGAGCAGTAGAGTAGACAATGCACACGAGGCGAGCGACCGGTCGCTATCCGCCTATTTGATGTTAGTACAACAGCGGCGCCGTGTTTGCGTTGAGGCCCATATTGATTGCCACCCCTGTCGCCACCCGCTCGGTGGTACAGCCACACCATATCGTGCGATACCACCCCCGAAGCGTACACCATAGGAGAGAGAATACGTACCGCGCGCGGCTGCATACTCTCTACACACATATGTATGCTCCCAGACTATGTCGTCGCAGTACAGTTTGGCCGGCAGGTATACCGGCAACTAGTTACTACTACGTCACCCGGCGATATTAACAGCGACAGCATCGTTGTCAGCCACAGCGCCACTAGCCGAGATTAACATAAAGCTAACGTTGCTCCCTGCCTCTTACACCGCACCACGCTAAATCGATTCTCATCAACAATCCTATGACCGTTCCCTTATCATCCGTGGATATTCGTTTGTCTAATCTGCATGACACACGTTCCGCTCGTTTCTCTTCTTTCTCACCCGTGATTCGTCAAACAAATAACACGATTCGCCCGTGAAAAAACAAGGTAGTTTTATATACGCGTGGACATTCGCTAAAAAATTATCCGCACTCGCGCGACAAAAACGATTTACGATATTTTCAAACGAACGTTTACTATATTTTCAAATATCAACACCGTCACCTACAAGATATATTATACTCAATAGTAAGAAATAAGGAAAAACGTACTATTTAAAACAAAAAAATAAATTTAACTCATTCTTTTTCTTTTGTTACTTCGAAGAATAGAAAAAGTTTACATTTTCTATTGATTTTACGTTTTTTTTCTTCTAATAATAAAGATGGTATGTTACAATGTGGTATTTTAAGATAAGAATGCAATTATAAAGATATTAATTTTTTTCGTGAATATATGAAAAAGCAGGGAGAAAATAGGCAGCAATGCAATACAGATACACAACACAGCTTATAGTTGAAAAGGGAGATGAAACTCGGTGGTAATGATGGTAATGTTCGCGGCGGTACAGGGGTGGAACGCGCAAGTCTTCTCCCGTATCTTTTAATTATTTAGCTAAGCGGGATACGAGTTACGTTAGTTATAAATGCGCTTTCCTCTGCATGCTCGGGCAAGGTTTATGACCCTAAACCAGCTAAGTTGGGAACAGCAGCGTTCGTCGTATAAACTGTAAAGGGATTTAACTTTCCTTTCAGTGCGAGCCCCGTTACCGGACTGGCATTTTCCCTCTGCCTGCCTCTGCAAAATTCTAGACCCTCTTATCGCGCTAATCCTTCGTGTGTTAAATTACCTGTTATTTTCTCTATGCTAATATCCTATTAGTAATTTTAATTTTTTCGGTTTTTTTTGTATTCCGAGCTGTTCCGAAAACTTTGTGGCCGGAAGATGTGCCGATTAAAACTAAATCGTATACAGCGAATCAATTTGCACTTGCGTGCATATACCTAAAAGTAAACAACTAAAAAAGAGACATTTTAACATCAGTCACTTGTCACAATAAAATCTGCTCTGTGTTTTCTAATTCGCACTATCGGACTGTACATTACAATCCGACGTGCGATCCTTGTCATATGTGTAATAAAAATAATTGCACATATTTGATTGAATTTTAACTCGGTTGATATATGTATATATATACATAGTAATTAGTATAATGAGTAATAAGCTACACAAAATAAGCAACGCAAAATTTATATATACTGAGGCAAGATTAAACATTTATCATTAATAGAAACGTGACGAAGTTTCTGACGCTTTCTCTCTCTCTCTTTCTTTCTCTTTCTCTGTGTTAAGCTTCGAGAAATCCCCATCTTCCTTGGAAGAAAATGATGCATGGGTGACAAATCAGTCGATTGAGCCGCGATACCCTCAGCTGGACCGGGCAGCGGCGGTTGTAGCGTTGTCGAGCTGGCGTATAGCGGAGAGGAACCAAGGGGACAAAGAGGGAGGGGGGACAGGAGGGGAGAGGCGGAATGGCTGGATGGGTAGCATCGGATTCTATCTTCACGTATTGATCAACGCCTCGCCACCCTCCTACGGCCGAGGGGGGAAAGCCCCGATTGCCACCCCCGCAGCTGCCGGCCGCAGCTACGGCCACTGGACCGACTACTGGACTTGCTTGCGCGTGTGCGTGTCCATATAAATGTGCCTCATCTCCTGCGTTTCGGACTATAACCGTCAGCACACGCATGTTCATCCATTCGTCTGAATACGGGATGAACACTGTACGCCGCTCGAGCACCTGTTATTTCGAGGCGTACATTGTGTAGGATTGATTGTTCTTCATGTATGATCGCCTACAATGGATCTTGCTTGATAAAAGCGGCTCGATTTTTAAAAACTGCAAACTCATTGTTTTTTTTCTTACAACTCATAAAATGCAATGTATATCTCTGAACGCAGTGAGAAAAAAATTTAATTTTTCTCACAATATTGCTACGCATTGTTGCATCCGAAGAATTCGGATTAGACTTTTCGACCGACCATTGTGCAATCGGCATTAAAATCCAATGAGAAGTCTCATCTCACATTTGTAATTTACAAATTTACTAAGGAACTGATATATAACAATGTTAACAATAAAGAAGGTTGCAACGTCCTAATAATTGTGCGCGTATTTGGTTTACTGATATGTACGTTCTGTCGATTACAATGATGGTCCATTCACCAGAAATCTTTACTTTTGAGAGAATAATGTTACAATTATTTTAATAACAATATGTTTTTGACGCAAAACAAAAACAATAAATTATTCGTGAAAAACACAATTTCTAACATTATTATCGATATTTAGTCATTATTTCTTCTTTTTGGAGAGCTTACACGCAATGAATCAATTCTGATGTACTTTTTAATGGGATAAAATTTTGGGACCAAAAAAAGAAAAAAACTGAAACAAAAGAATGAACTATACAAAATATTTGCAATTTTATATTTTATTTTTGTAGTCAATTATTTGTCAAATAAAGAAAGAGAATATATAAAGAATGAGAAGAAGAGACCGACAAACGCGTGCGCATTCTCTCTTGTTTAGTTTCTTAATTCCTTCGCGTTCTCAATAACTCGGCTGGTTATGGCGCCATGGAAGATGGGAGTCCGAGGAGGAGGCCAGTGGCCGGTGCGGGTTATTGGATGGTCGCCTCGCACTTGTCACGAGCGTGTGGCCGTCAGAAGAGATGGGGGTCGGAACCAGAGAGAAACAGAGACAGAGAGAAAGACTCGAGGAATCGGGGGTGCTGGAGAGTGCTTGGAAGTTGAGGATGCACAGGGTGGTGCGGTGAGAGGTGAACGGGAACGGGAGGAGGGAAAGGGGGGGGTGCGAGAGTCGGAGAAGGATTTGGAGGGGTTGCGAGAAAGCATCATAGGCATTCCGTAAGACATACAGCCTTCTCCATGGACGCCTGAACGGAATAGAGGGGTGCTGGTCAGTGAGGGTTCTCTAGTTCTGCTAGTGACCACCGCGTCAATACATGGGGTCGGTCGCCTGAAAAAGGGGTTGCGCTTGCGCGAAGCCATATATACATTCTAGCATACTTGCTGACCGAACGGTTTCACAAATCATCGTCGTGTTACTAACTGTATCTCTTTGTCGGGCCCGATCGCGCGGGAGAAGAAATGCCGATCGATTTATTGGTAGGAAGCGCGACGGATTTTGGATCGGTTATAATAAATGCAAGAGAAGAAACACGAGCTTCCGCTGAATAATTGCACCAACTTGACGAGAACGTTAAGTTGCGAGTCATATATAATGTAAAACAATTTAGATGTTTTGATGTTTGAAACACGTAAACAACTTTTATTGACAGCGACTTCTGCTATAGATTGCTATTTACCATTTTGTTTTTCGTTCGAGTTCCGGCGTTTACAAATTTCACTCTGAAAATTAATGAACTTTATTCTTCTCTTATCAGAAATCAATATTATAAATTTAATAATAAAAAAAAAAGAAAGAGAGAAGCGATGAATCTAATGTGAATAAAAAAAAAAAAACTAAGAAAGCTAATGTTGCATGTTATCGCAGAATAGACGCTATTTACTTTTTCACTTTTAATGTCATTGTTTCGAAAATTAAAGTATAATAGAAAAAAGTTCATTCTCTCTTTCTCTTTTTTTATTTCTTAATTATTTTTACATATGGCACAAATATTGTTTAGGTTGCGTGAAAAGAAATACGAAGTATTTTGTATGTATTCTAGAAAAGAATTATACTTACACACACACACACACACACACACGTATATATTTATTTATTTTATTTTATATAATATCATTTGAAACAATTTAACATATACGTAACATACACGCACAATTTATAAATGATACTGTATAAAAATAATTTTAAGAGTTTTAATATGTTAATCTTTAACGTCGGTGCGCGCGCGTTAACCCATTTGTGTTCGGATCGATCGATCCTTTTTTATCTCCTCATCCATAAATGCAAGACAGTGTAGTGAATAAGGACGCAATATTGCCGAGGTAATGTTTCTTCATTAGCGCCAAGCAATTTTCTTTATGGCAACAAATCTTATGCCTTCGGCGCGACGATCTTTTTCTTATACTTGTTCAAGACAGCCATCTTCTTCTTGGAATGAATGATTTGTCTATTGCTTACACTCTATCTTCTCTTCCATAAATGAATATAATGCAAACGAAACAATATTTGCCTTCGTGTGCAAACACGTCTCTTTAATTTTCAACATTACATTACTCTTTTCATTTGAAAAAATGAAGAAATTTCAGATTCTTTCAATCTATAAGGAACTGTTGTCGTTAAAATGAAAAACTGCTGCTGTCAGTTGCTGATAACTTTAACTGTTTATAATAATTTTAAGTTTTTTTATTTTTTATTTTTTGTACGTTTTAATCTTCACAAATTAAAACTGTGCAATTGCAGCCGTTATTATTAAAACTGTTTCTTCTTTCAGAGGAAACTTAAACAACTTCAGATATTCGACATCGTTGATTTTACAAAAATACAATGGATATATCTTGACAATTTCTTACATGATATGGCGGGCCGAGTATTTTGCCGCCCTGACGTATATTGAGCATGGTATTCGTGCCGAGGAGACAGAAGCGAGAAGCGCCTTCCTGTCGAGCTAATGTATTCAAATCGTATGCCCCCCGCCACTGCGCACCGTCGATATATTAAATGGAAAGATTGCAAATTTCCCGACATAAAGTGCCCGGCGTAAGACTAATGGTGCGGAGGGCCGAGGGTGCTGCGGAAGAGGGAAGGGTGCCGTCGCCGGCGCTACCCGCGCGGCTACGCGCGGCGGGTGTTGGTTGCGCAGCATAAAAGAGCGCGTACAAGGAAAGGGGAGGAGGAGATAGATCGGGTAAAAAGGACCGTCTCGTGAGTGATTAGGGCCCCGCATGGCGCTGCACGTATAGAAAGCGAGAGTGTAACGGGGATGGCCCGTAGGGTCAATCTGAGGCTAATCAAATCATGCAGCTTCCGACCGAGTCGTAGTCTGTAGTCATCGTCGCCGCAGGGGATTCTATCGCCTTGATATTCTCGGGGTCCGGGACTCCCCGCTTTTCTATATTGCCGCCGTCAACGCGCCGCTGGTAACTCCGACACCCTGGTTGGTGTGTACGAGCAGATTGCTCGGCCGCGCTTTATTAATTCCATCGATGTTGGGGCGTCAAATCGTGCCCGATCGCCGGCCAAGTGACTAATAGAACGCGTCTGGCGACTGAGAGCGCGCGCGCGCCAGTGATCGCGGTTGATATGCGCTGCCACTAACAGCCTCGTCGCAACTCCTGCTCTTAAATATGTATAACATTTTATATCACAATGATATCGTCGAAACAAAATCTTTTAATCAGTATACGAGTTACATATGTTTTATATTTGCAGCGTTTCTCGAATTAAATGTAGCAAATGCACATCAAAATTAAAAATATTAAATGTTATGTCTGTTTAACGAAAAATTTTGCTCTTTCAATGATTTTATTTTCTACTTAAATGAATGACTATTTATTTTTAATATGTATGCGCGTTGTAAAATAAATTATTCGTTCAAATACTTTAATAGAAATATTTTAACGGATTTTTTATTAGCAACATATGTAGAACATCAGTTTTTAACTTCGTAATTATTAACATAGTACATTTAATGACAGTTCCAATGCCTGTATATACATATATATATATATTTCCAAGATATATAAAAGAATTAAATAATAAATGATACACTCTTTCTACATTTAATACAGCAACAAATCAAGTGTTTGCGATAACTTGGCCGACATTTTATTTAAAACAGCGTATTTCACGAGTGTTTTATATATATATATATATATATATATATATGGGAACTCGATTAATGTTGGATCTAATATAAGCTGTCATGTCGCGCGCATTTCTCTCGAGTTGTGTTCATTAAAAATACTCGTTTTAAGCTTGTGCTATGTTAAAGTTTTAAAAAAATTCCGCTTTCAAGAGCGACGTTGTTCTTGATCGGTCTCATAAAACTTTCAGAAAATTAGCGAATCTCAAAGTTGTATATTTCAGAGATGTGATTGTTCGCCGTACACTGAATTTGCTCCATCGCCGTCTCCGCTAATGGACTTGTCAACGTATTTAACCAACCAGTCGATTTCGCCTATCAGTCTAATATCAAGGCAGAGAGAAAGTGTGAGAGAGAGAGAGAGAAGGAAGAGACGGTTTTAATCGCTTCTGATCGGCTCATCGCCCGATTCGTCCCATCGATCCGTCCGCGGATCATTGCCATCGCGAGACGCGGCATGAATCGGGAAAGATATTCGCACGGATGAGCCGGCGCATATATTCGCTCCGAGGTTAGGGAACTGAGGAAGATAAGCAAAGCGCGATGTGGTGTTGCATATTGATTGACGCGCCTGCTACCGGATCAGAAGGCGAGGGTGGAGAAGAAGAAGAGATGGAGAACCCGAGGCGGAGGCCGGAGCAGGCGGCGGAAACGCGGAGGGAAGGTGTAATGAAGCACCGCGCAGACACACCGCCATGAATATTCATAATCTAATACCTGAACTGAACTGAACTGAGGCGGGACGAAGTCTCATCATCTAGGCCTTCTGCTATATTAGAGATTATTGGCGAGCTGAGACTGCCAGAGAAACAAAAAGCAAGAAAGAGAAAGATAGATAAAAAGAAATAGAGAGATGAGCATTTGTGAAATACTTTTATGTAGATTATTAATTAACTGCATTTAATTCTTTATTATATTCTGCTACGCGCTTTCACAGTGTCTTAATATCATTACAATGATTTTTTTTAAATAAATGGGAGGGACTTATGTACGTGTTGTGTCATACATCGCGAAAGATTCTAAAGATTTCTATGCAAGTAGTTTTTCAGGTTTTTCAAGTCTAATTTTAAAATAGCTCTTGACTTTTACCAAAACTTTATATAATATTTAATGTAATATTTTGCTTTTACCATTTTGTTGCAATATAACAAAGTATGTTTTATCGGAGAAATGTATAATATTACATCGAAAATCCAAATTAGTAATTTCTAACACTTTGATTTTCCACGTTCGACTATGAAAAAGTTGTAAGCCTTGAAGCCATGTTCTAGATTACGTTCTTAAGCTCGGCTCGATGGTAAGCAGCTGACGGCGTAGCAACGCTCTTCTCTGTCGAGTCAATATCCGCGCGATATTGCCGTTTTATGATAATGTTATCAGCGCCCGGCTCCCGATGAGCTAGCACGATACCAACACCGGCTTACGTGCGTGCGTGTCGCGTAACTGCTACGCGGTGACATACGTGTATGTACGCTCCCGGCTCGGAGTTTCATCAAACCCGGGATTTAGTAATCTATCGAGATTTATGAACGGCGGTTCAATCCCTCTCTCCGTTCCGCACGCCACCCACCATCCCCCCTCGTCGTTCCTACTGATTGTACCCATTTCCTCTTTCCACGCCCCACGCGTTTCCTGCTCTCTTTCCTATGAAATGAACCTGCAGCTTTCTATCCTTTTGGATTTTTATCGTTCGCACACAGGGATTGAACCGCATCCTGCTGAAGAGGCCGATTGAGCTGGCTCGAAGTCGATCTGATTAGAATCTCTCTCGCTGATCGACACGTGTTTTCGTCCACGTTGACGATAAGATTTTTTATTATTTTGCAAACAGTTTGTTTTATTTAATAGTAAATATTAATTTCTTTTTTCTAAAATAACACAATTTCGATTAGTATTGTTTGCACAAAAAGACGCAAGTCTCTTATACTTTTTTTTTTTTTTTTTACGTCAGCGCTATAATCCGTTTAGTACGGAATTGATTTGAAAAGCAAGGAAGCTTGCGAAGGCCGCGTTTTCTGGTGCAAGTAAACATAAATAGAGAGAGAGAATAAAGTTTTGGTGGCATCAAGCCACGTCTTCTGGCTTATAAAGTATTCGTAAAGGAGCGAATCGGGCGAATCGCGGAACGATGGGGTTGAGCGGGGACCGACCGGGGCGGTTTTCGTAGGAACGAGAGAAACGTTGAGGGTTACTGAGGAGACGCGACGAGACGCGACAGGTCCTCGAAAAGGATGCCGCGCTACGACGACGGAAGGCGTGACGAAGTGGTGCGCTCGATGGGGATTTTAGTTTGTTCAAGTAAATTATATTCAGGATGGTAGACATATATATATGTACATTTGTCTCTCCGTGTCTCTCTTGCACCCGCAACTTTCTTCGCTGTCTCGCTTTTGCGCATTAGTCCTGACGCAAATTACAAGCTTCCGCGACGGTCGCCTCTCACACTGCACCCTTTCCCCGCCCCAACCAGACACCCCACTGTCGATCCGCTCGCTCGCTCACCATCCGCCTGGTAAATTCTCCTTGCCTATCATGAATTATTAATTAATTGTTTCAATTAACGGCGCAATTTATTATTCAACTCGCAACGACATCCACATCGCGGTCGATGTGTTGATTGCGACGTTCGTGCGTCGGAATATAATGCGCGTTTCTTGTCTGAGCAGCGTCTGTTCAATATATGTATTATATGGAACACACACAATTTTATATTTAGTTAAATATAATACAATATAATTATGTGAAAATCAATTTATACGGCAAACAAACGTTTTCGCCGATTTCCCCAGAGCGCAGCAGCTTGAATCAGTAATAATCTCTGTGACAGAAGAAAAAATATACGATACCTGCTTGATGGCGTCAGTTCAATCGTGAAATGAATATTTACCTTCGGCACCCTAATGCAACGAGTCAGTTATCTCTTGCTCGCTTATTAATGGGGATATCCCATCCCATCCGTCTATACCTTCCTCCCTTTTCGCCTATTTACCGCTCACCTCGGCAGACACGCAAACCGCAAACTTTGATAACCAAGCGGCCAATTTCCGGTTGCGGTTCGGCGATCGGTGAAGTACTTGACTTAACGGCGTGTTAAGTCTGATCCAGAGTGACGTGCGCTAATTTGCATGGTAGAAGACGTGTTCCTTGTTATCGTCAATGCTGATTGATTAAGTGCACACACATCGGTTGCGATTCAAATTGCTGGGTTTTTGTCATTTTAATCTCGATAATTCTAACATAATTATTATTATGAGGTGTTACATCTTTATCTTAACGAATTCGATACTCGTGGGGGTTTTAATTGTGTTTTTAAAACGGAAAATGTTATTTTTACTTGAAGGTGTTTGCAGCGAAATAATTCTCACACAATATTATTTTATAAAATTTAGTATTTCTGCAAAGTTTTTCAATTGATAAGGTAATTAAGATATTGATAATGTGAACTGCGCAAAAAAAGAAAAAATTATTTTAAATCACATTGTCTCTTGTGTATACAGAGAGTTTAATTTATTATATATAAGCAAATTGAAAATATATATGGATATTCGTTCTTAGAGTAGCGTTTAAACTTTAATATAAAACCACTTGAATATTAGAACGGTCGAGGCAAAAGGTGAGTTTGCGTGACATGATGAGAGAGAGAGAGAGAGAAGCAAGCTCAGTTTTAGTGCTTGACGTGACGCCAACCATTACGTTTGGAACCACTTAATTATAATATCGCCCAGAATTAAACTCTCGATCTACTCGGTGCGAGCACGTGCTTGTACCGCAATTATTGTGCCCATCTCTTGTTATTACACGCAAAAGTGAACGGGATTAGACTTCCGAATCGCTTCTCCTTTAATCGTTATTATAAACAGCATAACATATATATAAGCGACTTTGTCCCTCGACACAATATACTTGCGCAGTTTAATTAGGATAAAAATATAACGGTTACACAAAATTCGAGTATGTAAAACATTAAAATATTGAAAATACTAAAATAGTAATATCAGGTGACAAAATGAGAATTTTATTCTGCGTGTATATATCTAAGTCGTGTTAACTCTTATCTCTATCATTTTATTTTAGTATGGGAATAGCTAAAATCCCACAATTTTTATGGCGTGCCGACATGTTGCGGCTCGGGTGAAAGCCGGATCATCCACAGATAACAGGGTGACAGTGGGCATGAGAAAAATTAGAGATGTATGTACGCTTGTAATCCTATTGAATGGCAACAGGACGCATTAAATGGCCGATCCACGTGACAGGAAACGTGTCGAGAATTATGGCACATCCCCGTTGCATTTCGACAATAGATCATTACGTTGTATTAAGGATATATTATGACAAGACCGCGTTGTCACGGATGACGTAAGTAGGATATCTCACGTTCGTGTGATAGACTGTACTGCTTTTTTTTTCTACGCCATTACATCAAGGCGTTGGAGCTCAGCTGCGAGAGAATTTAAGTGTAACTTTCTTTCTCTCTCTCTCCCTGTACCTTATTACGCGCACATCACAGAACAAATGAATATTATTTACAATAACATATTATAATGTACAAAACTTGAAAGAAATATTTCTGTTTTTAAGATAATTTCACATCTGATAGAACCACCAGCTCACTGCTATGTAATCTATAAAAATACAGCTAATACTAAAGATCTCAGTTGTACGTTGTGATTACTGCAATCAAGTATTCGTCGGGAAATAATTGTTACATACAGTCTACATAATTTTTCGCGAGTAAAATTTTTTTCCCGAGAGAACTAATTTTTCATCTTTTTTGTGAGATGAATCGTCATGTTCGATTGACCATTTGAGCGCTTTCGGGGTGCATTACCAACGGGGAATAACCGGTCACGCGTAAGGAGAAGGCGTATTATGTATATTAGGGGTGTCGAGGATCAGATAACCAGGGCATTTAATAATGCTGTTCCTGTCAAAACATACAGTGAAACCAACTGAGGGTATAATGTAGATAAATTGCTCCATAGAGAGTGAATGAGGAAAAGAAAGAGAGAGAGAGAGAGAAAGAGAGTAGGACAAAGGGTGAAAAAGAGCACAAATATTAGAGAGAGAGAGAGAGGAAGAGATATCGGGTGTGAGCGTTACCCCTCCCTTCGACCCTTGTCTCGGCTATTACTTGGAATCATTTGCAGGGGTTGTTTCACTATGAAGTCCAGACTGAAGTTTTTACACATAACACTGTGTAAACAGTTCGTGAATCATTCGCACAATATCGCAAGTTATTAGACGATTATTTTTCAGTTCAAGAATGGGACTTTTTTAAAACACCTTTAAAATATCAAATTGAAATCATACGAGTCAAAATGTTGAGATTTTTAATAAATTTAAATTTAAAAGATGTTCGAATAATTTTACAATCAATTAATATATTAAATGCTTAAACGATAATCTAAATTTTTTTTTAAATATAAAGCCAAAAAAGATGTTGATAACTTCAAAGCAATTTTCACTTTGTTGGTCGATATCTATTAGCGATTGTCAGAGTTGTCAAACATTCTGAAAAATTCAAATTCGAAGTTGGAGTTTGACTGTGAAACGAAATTGCTCTACTGTCACATTCGTTCTATTGCCACTAGATATACGATGCTATAAAAAAAAGAGTAATCATACGGCGCTGTTATTGTCGCTGCATGGTGATACAGTTCTTTCCAAGTTTTTCGAAATAGCAGTGAAACATTGTATCGATCCGTACTAGTGACGTTAGTTTTGACCAAATATTTGCCGATGGAAATGAAACCTGCTCGAAGCTATTGATCGTTTTTTTTTTTTTATTTTGCGCTGAAATTTAATTGCTGATTTTTTTCGAAATTCTAATATTTTACAAAAATCTTTCTTCTTCTAATGTGACACGGATAGTAGATTAATGAATTTTTAGCACAAAATAATTCACAACATAAATTAACGAATGACGCAAGTGGGACTTTTCAAAATTACTTAAACAACAAAGTATGATTTTTCAGACAATCAATCGCGAATAATAGTTGCGCAATGTTCTATGGAAGCGTGTTGCTGTCAATCTAAATTCCTTGATTGTAAAAAAATATATATACTTTTCTTCTCGATATATATATTTCACTCTATTTTAACAAATTATTAGTTTTGAATCATTAATTATGGATTTCTGTCATTAGTGTAGGAAATATACTCGGAGAAATTCTGAAGCGTTATGCATTTCGTAATTCTGCAAAGTCCAAGGTAGCCGAGTCGAATGTGTAATCAGGCCGCGCAGCGTTAGGACAATTAGTCAGGTACAATGGACTCGGATAATATTATATTACTCGGAGAGAGTGGTGAAGAATAGATGTAGCTGGTGTGCCGCTTGAAGGCCGAACGAGATTTCGCCGGTGTTGGATGAGCAGAATTGAGCTACTAAGTTATTCACGTCGCACTCCAGTCATGCTCGGCGAGCCCGACCAGACAGTTCCGCGAGAAAGCTTGCGCTATGGTTAAAGCCAGATTGGCGGATAAGGGCGAATTGTCGAGTCGTTAAAGCCAGTTTTCTCGTGAAAATATATTCTTCGTTTCTCGACTTCCACCCGCAGGTACGAATCGTTTCGTTAAACCCGCTCTATTGTTCCGCGCGCGCGCCACTTCTTTATTTTGAATTTGTTTCTCACTGGCGTAGGGTATTTGTGTGTTTTTGTTCAACGATAATTCATTTACTATGGGAGAGAGTTTGTGCAACAAAAATTAGATGTGTAACAAAGTAAATCAAAGAAAAAGGACTCTTGTTTTTCAGAAAGTTGACAATCTTGAATTAAAAACATGTTTTAAGAATCAACACGGATTTACGTAATATTGTTGCAGCAAAAATTATTACGCAATATTTGTTATTTTTATTATTATTAAATAATATCTTTATTTGAATTGATTACGTAAATTTTGTTTGAATGTTGTAAAATTAGTGAGAACTGGTTTGAAATCCTGTAATTGTTCAATATATGTATGTAAGAAGTAGTGAAAGAATATCGATTCTCAATTACCAAAGCAAGATTATTTTAAACGTAACGTAAAAAAGTGAAAGAGAGAAAGAGCAAAAGAGAAAGAAGGAGAGAGAAAGAAAAAATCATCTTTCTATATATCTTCTAGATTTATACATACTATATCGTGCATCGAATCGAACGTATTTCTCCGTCTTTTCCAATTTCGTTCTTAGAAATAGAGTTTCAATGGAGTTGATGAGGTTTCCTCTAGAAAATACACACTCGACGTGGATATTCTAGGTGGCGGGGTCGCGGAGAGCAAAGGGGGAGACTGGTCTCAAAGTTTCTTTTTTTTTTCTTCACAGGGGAATGTATCTCGGGGGCAAGAGTGGTGCGAGTCAAGGGGTTTGGTCAGCAGCAGAGATGGACCACGCGATTCTATTGGTCAGATGTGATGCGCATGAGCCGTGGGGGGTGAATGAGAAACGACGGCAACCTGCAATATAACCTGAAGAAAGACTCGATCGGAGTCAGGTCACGTAATGTTCCTCCACCTCTTCGGGCTCTACTTTATAACTTCTATTAATCCTTTCGCATCGGGGCTTAGCTTGTCCTAATGAAAAATCTCTTTCTCACAACTAAATACGGCTGTTGTTCGCTTCTTCGTATCTTTCTATGTATGCGACAGAATGAAAGATCTATTAGTAATTATATTTTACAAAAGATTTACACGATGTTGCATATATACAAATTACGTTGCGCAAAAATTTATATCCGAGTTTTTTCCTCGGATTGACATTGAAGTAAAAGTAGCTTAATTGTATTCCAATCGTCTGACGGGCCACTTTGTCTTGCCGATTAACAGCAATAATACTGCGGGGATTACGTTTCTTCAAAGAGTTGTCTTGCAAGATGTCGTCGAAGTGGATGGACTAATTGGGTCAACGATTGCGCTCAATGCTTGAAACTGAAAATCCGGAGCAGGTGGTAGAAAGTAAGGAAGGGCTGACATTCCCCTCTCGATTCATTCTCGTGGAAAATGAACAGTGAAGTTGTAGCATGAACCATCGCCGCGACATCTGTGCTAATTTCACACCAAGGTGACTGCGTCCAGCGAGCCACCCACCTAGCTGAACGCAGTCAGCTATTCTGATTGACTGCCTGCTTTCCAACAACGATAGCACCGCTAATAATCAGGCAAGAGTTGCCTGCACGCAATGTCCATCTAGATTGGAAACCTCTGTTTCGCGTTATCGACTTGACCGCAAATCGTTATTGCAATCCCGTTGAAATGACCAGCCGTTAAAATGATCGGCCGTAAGGCATGCGTCAGTAGTTATATATTTATTACACCGTGTTATTGTCATATTGTGACAAGTAACTTTACGTAATTTTTGCGCATACAAAAATCATTTCGTGTTATCTCTTCTTACATTCTTATTTGCAAATTTCTTTTCTTTTACGGAAGTTTTGGCACTTATTAAAAATTTTAGTGTTTCAAGATATTAATTTCTTATATAAAGAAAAAATAGATATAATAAAAGCGACAGAACGCTACTGCGCTAAGATTTAAATCTTCGCTAGCTACTTGTGAGTATTACGTCCCGCGGCACATCAATTTTTGTGCGTGATCGCGGGAAATCGTTTTTTTTTTTGCCGTGAACAAATTCAAGAAATACGTTTCTTTCGTTATTGAAGAAAACACCAGCAGCGCTATAAGTTAGCAGTGAATATAAGAAAGGGATAGAGGGGGGAGGGTGGCAGCGGAATGGTACGTGCATCAAGGAGTTTGGGTCTTGACATATAATACAGAATCGACAGTCGATGGGTTCGTGAGTCTGACAGGGGAGCAAGAGCGTGGAAGACGGCAGACGGGGTTGGGAGGGGGACGGGAGTAACAGGAGGATACGACGAGATGGCGCGGCGTAGAATCCGACAGGGGGGACGGGGAAGGGAATCCTGGCCGGAGGTGGAGGAGAGGGTGGTGGAACAGGAAGCCACCCCCTCGAGGTTCGCTCGTGCCGCGCAGCACAATATCGCGGCAACATAACTCTTCTCCCCTCGTTCATTCCCCGCAACCCAGCGGAACGGCAGAAACATCAACCCTCATCCTCCTCGCCGGGTCGCTCCTCTCCCCTCGCTACCCTCCCCCCTACCCGCCCCTTGTTTGCTCCCCCTGTCCTCATCCCGTGCTCTCACCCTCGCCCTCAGAGAGCGCCCGACCGCCTCTCTTGTCCTCTTCCTGCCCCAACTTCATCCCTCGGTCCCCTCCTCACACGAGCGCGCCAGGCTTCATCCAGCTACACCTCCGTCCCGCCCGCTTTGTTTCAATAATACTGTTTATATTGGAACGCGAAGCATTGATCTGTTTGCGCGGCGACCGCCTCGTGTCCATCGTGCTCGAAGATGGACATATCATGCAGGGGAAGAGATGGTCGGTTTTGATATGAACCGATAAAACTGAGCAGCAGACTACGAGAATCCTAAATATATATTTAGAAATGGATATGTAATATCCATTTCTATAACAATACATAGTTACCGTTAACAGTTTTTCTGAAGAGTCATTTTTCTATTACTTACAAGCTGTTCGATCACAAATAAATCCCTCATAATTTTTAAACAAATTAATATTAATTTAAACAAGTTAATTAAAAAATTATTTTATGAATGCTTTGTTCGTATCTTACGTGTTTACAAAACTTTTTTATCCTATTTATATTATGAGAAAAAACACTGCAAAAAAATTCTCATCTTAGTAGCGCATATGAACTTAATACTTTTTCCAAGTACTTTCTTCGAGCAAGACGTTTTTCCAACCGAGCTTCCAAGACATTTGATGATATATATATAATCCAATTTCTAGTTAGATTTAGAACGTTAAAACAAGTGTTTAATAAAAAAATAATTGTTCTCACAATGTAAGTTTCCCTACTTAAGATGAAAAGTAATACTGCGAAATGTTATCTCGCAACACAATTTACTAGATAATTTTTTCGGATTTTGTTGCAAAGAAAAGTGTGTACATAAAAAGTTAATGTTTCTAAAACAATAATTTTTTACGCAAAACGAATAATTGAAAATACTGTAGGACTTTAACAATACATTGTCCAAATATTTATCTTAAAACAAAGCAGCCATACTTTTCCCGAAACAAAACAAAGAACAGAGTGAAGGAAAAAGCTACGTCCGCCATTGCGTAAAAAGTCATCTGCTTTTGAGCGGACGATATCATTTTTCTTGATCATGTCTGTTAAGGGTACGCTGAAGGGTGACTCGGAGGGACACTGAGGGTCGGACCCTCGATGCTGAGTCTTACATCTTCCTGACTCCGCCTTGGTTCCCGCTTTGATCAGCCCACAATTCCAAACACCCACTATTATGGACGATCAATTCAAAAAATGAACTTTCAGTAATTCATTCTATAGAAGAAACGGTCACCCCACTGTATTGAATTCTCTTTCGTACACGTTGTAAAATTATTGTACAGATATACGTTGTACAGATATACGTTGTAAAATTATTGTCTTTTTCGAATTTCATTTACTTTTTTGTGCAACGTGTTAACATGCAAAAAAAAAAAAATATATATATATATAAATTACTAGAAAAGTTACAAATCTTTTATGCCATTTTACTTTATATTTTGTCAATATAGAAAAGCACATTTTTAATGCCAAAAGTTGCTACTTAATGTTGATGACATGTTGCTTTAATATTGAGAGATCAGAGAATCTTTAACTAAATATTATCTTTAATTAAATATATTTTATTTACTTATAGACACCAAAGCTTTTTTTATCTCCATTTGATTTTGCACATAAATAAAATATTAAATATCAAGTGCATTTGTAATCTATACACATTTTCTAGCAACTTTCTTCATTGCTGAGACGTAGCGGACTGTAACATGACGGTCTAAAGAGGGACTGTAACAAGGATGACCGCATTATTCAGGACGCGTTTGGAACAACATGGCAGTAGGAACCTGGGGGATGCTGTAGGAGGAGTAAGAAGGGGAGCAGCAATCTTCTTGGCGCGTTTCTCCCGTGCAGCCAACAATCCGCGTCGATAAATAAAGGATTGGCTGCTCCTCGGTCAATATTGATTTTTAAATTGACCGCCGAGCGAATCCGCGCCTTTCCGCTCTTCTTCCTTCTCTCACTCTCACTCTCTCTCTCTCTCTCTCTCTCTCTCTCTCTCTCTCTTTCTCATAGCCAAAAGAGGAAGAAGATGAGAGAGAGAGAGAGAGAGATAGAAATAGGTGGGAGAATCCACCCTCGAACTCGCGCACGTTCTACCTATCTATATGTTCGTTTGTCGGTGTACACATGTACGTGTATGTGTGTCGCCGTGTCCGCGCTCGCGCTTACCTCCTCGCGGACGAGTGTGTACACATTCGGATAGAAATTCAGACCGCCACCGCAACGGTTGCCAGTATACATGGAATTTGATTATAAATAAATGCGAGCGGGGGTGAAGCCTAGAGCACAGCCAGCCCAACCAACCATTTCGCATGGTGTATACGGGGATGGAAAGAGAGTATAGAGAGACGGACCGGAAAGAGAAGGCAAGCGCGTGACGGTCGAAGAGGCGCGGATGGTAGAAAAGGGGGTGGAAAGGGAGTAAAGGGAAGAGGAGAGAGAGAGAGAGAGAGAGAGAGAGATCGAGGGTGCAGCCAGGGTGGTAGTCCACTCCGTTGCATCCATAATGCAGAGACACGGTGTGTTTGCGTTTCCCTAAACATCCCTTGTGTGTTTTCGGATACTCTTGATGCCCGGTTTGTCTGCCTGGAGTTTCTGCTACGAAATTCCGTTATGTATATTCGCGTCCACGGAGATTTGCTTTTGAATTTTCGACGCCGAAGAGATACACATATTTCGACATGCACTCGAATAAGTGTACACGAAACAGATTGCATTGAATGTGTGTATACAAATATATACCTATGTTTTAGAATTTGCGCAAGTGAAAAAAAAAAAAACAAATTATAAAATTACTTAACGAAATCACATAAATACTAAACAAAAATGATGAGATATGTGGCGAGATAATACACACAGCTTATAACCCGAAGGGCAACGAGCTTATCGAGGATAGCGAGCGAGAGATGCTGCAAAGAGGGGAACCTCGCACGCAAAACGATTAAAGATTCTTTGATGTTCTCCTAAAATGTTTCCGTTGAAAGGCTAACGTGTCCCGAGCAATTTCTGCAGGTGAAGAGGTTCTAGATTCTCGCACGAAGGGGGTCGTACGCTTCATTTAATTGTGGGAATTCGAACTTTACGCGGGAACTTCTGGACCCGCTTAATAACTTGGGGAATCCTTACGTATGCCTTAATGTTGAGATAGAATGAGTAAATTGAAATCGCGGGACGCGCCGCATCGGGAAATAAAGCCCGGGAATATTGCGCGAGTTACTAAGAGCGTATCTGTCCTTTAATTATCAATTAACGAAGTTAATTTACTAATCATATTGTTTTAATTAAAAATCTAACATGTCAACTGTATCAATCAATTTGAAGCATACGTACATACTTTTAATTTGTTATATTGTAACAATTATATAAAAAAAAAAAAAAAAATAATAACACACATTTGATCATCTCAAACGTGTTGAGCTTGAGAGGAAACGTATCTCATCAAATTAAGAAAACGACGATCTCCGTTTAAATACTCTCAAGATTTGGAAGCGAGTTGTGCTCAAACAAATCTAAAAGATGGATAACGTCGCATTGTTACTGGTTTTGCTTTGCCTCAGCCATAAAGGAAGACAAAGGCAGAAGTGGAAATGGTAGATGTAAGAGCGGATAAAATAGGAGGAAGCCGCCGTGCGAATGCGAGAGGAAAGGATAGGACGTACGTGCGTGTGTGCATCAGAGTAGAGGAATGGCAGGAAGAGTAGAGAGTAAAACGGGGGAGCGCGAATGGCACGAGGGTGTACACACGCAGACGTGCACACATACGCGCGCGCGCGCGCGCACACACAGAGAAATTTATCCCTGAGAATCGAGGCTGTGTGTCCACTAGTATGGCGGCTGGCCGCTCAATGCACTCTCCACCCTCCGAGCTGACCGACGCCGGGCGTCGCGGCGGCCAGCCCCTACACGCCCGTTGCCATAGAAACGCGCTGTCATTAAAGCATCGCCTTATCATAACCGACGCGCGTCCTTTCTCTCTCTCTCTCTCCCTCCTCGGCCGCCATCTTTACACCCCCCTTGGGCTATCCTGTTGGGGAACCAGAGGCTGCTACAACCCACTCTCCGTTTCTCACCGCGTTTTCCTCCCTTCCTCGGTCGTTCTCTCGGCTCTTACCATCTCCCTCTGTCACGTTCACTTCGCTTTCCCGGCAACGGGCACGCTGTCCACGTTTCTCGTTCTGTCTTACTTGCTTGCGGATAGCGGTCGCGTGCGTGATGACGGAAATGGTGGGGAAGGCGGGAGGGTGGATGGCGCGGCGGATCCTTTCGGTTACGTTCTCGCGCTTCAACTGTCTCGCTGGACCGCGAGCTGTGCCACTAGCTATATCTTAAATTACGTCGGAATAGAATACCTTGGCAAGAGAAAGATGCTTCTATTTTGAATAGGAATCAATTTACGCTTTGCGTGAACAAAGTTTCGCGCGAATACAATTTTAATTCATTGTAACAAGCTAAATCTCTCTCTTCCTTTTTCTCTCTTTTTCTCTCGCTCACTCTCTCTTTCTCTTTTTCGCTCTCGCACAGTCTTCTGAAATAAAACTATTCAAAACTAGGTGATATACTGACAATGAGAGAAAGAAGAAAACAACGTTAGGAACTAAAATAAAACGACGATTAATGCAGTTAAATATTTTTAAAATACTTTTAATATATATCTTTAATGCTTCTTTTAACATATATCGCATATGTTACTTGTCTTAAGACGTAGAATAATGTCACTTATTTCAACATATATTTATTGTTTCGTAGATCTTAAAATATTTATTTTTGTTTTTTGTACGTCTTAAAAATATGTTGAAAGATATATTTATTTTATCCCACCGCGAATCACGATCGTCATACAGCCGGGAAAACATCTGATTTAGTGACGAAGCATGCTGAACGATATGTACAGGTCGGTGCGGCGTCTAAGGGAGATCGTTCTGTCGGAACTGCGAGGTCGCGGCGTTGAGCTGGAACTGGAGTGTATTTCTGTGTATCTCATTAATTTTATTCCATATAATACAGCATCTAGTGCGGCGCCCTTGACGTGACGTTGCCGCTGATTAATGAAGTCAGCTTGTGCCATTTCAAAAGTGTATATCCCTCTCGCGGAATTCAGGTTTGACATGCAGCTTTTCTCAGAGAATCTTTGATTTATCGTTCCAATAACACGAATAATCGAAACTGCCGCGAGGCGCCGGCAAACTTTGCAGAGGCATTAGGAATAATTAATTGTCGCTGAAGCCCTCCAACCCTGACGGCGCGGCGAGACGAAACACGGCATCGAGCAAGTTGACACGGAAGGCTTTTTAATGTCAGCGCGAAGAATTTAGATTTAATATCCGAGTGCATTTTTTTATTTTTTTTATTTTGCACGCAATGCAAACTGTACATATAGTTTTTACGTTATAGATGTTTATATTAAATCATATTTCTTTCGTAATAATTTTCTTACCATATAATCACACGTTTCAATGCTATGTGCGATTTTTCACAGCCAATGTCCAGACATAAATCTTGAATCTTTTAAATCTGTGCGGAACGTTTAAACAAAAAAGTATTTAGAAGAAACAAAAAATCGATATAAGAAAAATGCCCGCGCTAAAAGCTCGTACATTACTTTTTATTTCGATCTGAGGATAAAATTGTAAAGGAATTATGCGAGACTTGCCGACGCGCGCGATTTACGTGCGGGTGTGCGCCGGGACAACGTGTCGGGACATATTTGTCCACGTGACGGTCTTACCCTTTATTCCCTATCCTCATCCTTCGCCGTTGTGACCCTAGCGCTGGGTGACCCATCCCTTCTAACTTTCCTCTTTCCTCTACCAACAGAGATTCCGCGCGTAGTGGGTCGCGAGTCACGGCCCTCTACGGAATAACGAGTCTCATTAATCCAATTAACCAGTAAATAATGGGATAGCATTTTCGTATTTACGAGAGAATACTTGGCCGGCCCTAATGGAGTTTTGAGCTGACTATCAATATATTCCTGCCGGCGCGGCACGAGGGAACAAAGTACGGGTCACTCTCTCACTTAGTTAACCGGGCTTCGAAGCTCGAAAGGTTAGCGTCCCCGGACTAGCTGGAGGACATCGATCTCGTTTTCTTCTTACGTGAGGAAATCTGATTTTCCGAAGCATGACTAGCCATTACATTTTTCCACGGTGCTACGCGTTACCGTGGATTTGTGATCGATAAAGTTATTGACGTTAATTACGCCGAGACAAAATTGTTGCAGAATAACTACGATGTGTGTATGTGTAACTATATTTTTGTAATTGTTTTACCAGTGCTTATAGCTGATTTAACAGGTATTATTAGTTTGATTTGTCGCAGTAACACATGCATTTATTGCGTTCTTACGAGATATATTAAAAAAATGGTCAAAGAAAATTTAATGAAGAGATGACTTTTTGTATAATTAAAAATATTCTACATGATTATACATGTATATGATGTTTAACATGCGCATTAAGCACACTTTCATTGTACAAGTAAAAAAGTGTATTATATAAAAGAGATTTTTTTCAAGCAACACACACGCATAGTGCAACGAGAAGTGTAAATTTTTTTAACTTTGCAGCGCGCACAGTCGATTTAGTCGGAAGTTTACCGATAAAGTTGAACATCTCGTTACGAATAGTGAGTATGCGCGGTGCTACCGGCTTAATGAAAATTGTTTACACCCTTAATGGTAATCTTTGAGCAGAATTGCTTTCGCTCTTTCCGCACCGCGTCCGCGAAAATTCTGGTACGTAACTGATAGCGAGGTGATGGAGAGGGAGAAAGAGAAGGAGGGGAAGGAGAGGAGAGTCGGATCGCGCGGAGCACATTCGGCGCACGTTTCTCCTTTAGATCTGGGGAGCGTTAAGGATATCTATTTGCGTTGCCTGCTAGGTGGAAGCAATAGAAATTACAGCAGACCACGTTCTGGGTTGGTTCATGATTTGCATATTCGTTTGAAACAATATCCTCGGGTGAGCGCGGCGGTAGGTCGTTTTAACGCGGCAGGGGGGCGCCGGCAGCGAGCGGAGGGAGAATTTGTCGCCTTCCATCGGGACGGGAGGAGGGCGCGAGAGGTGAGGGAAACAGAGAAAGAGACATGGCAGCGGGAGAGTGTAAGGTGGTGGCGATGTGTTCGACTGTTTCAATTAAAATAAGCATACGCCTCTAGCGCGCCAATACCGACCACCGATGTTTCCCTTTCACTCTCTCTTCTCTCAACCACCCATCAACTTCCCTCGTCCTCCGTCTCGAGACAATCGAAAAAAAAAAAGTTATCCCCCAGTTCGGACATATTATTCAGTGTCGTCGGGATCTGAATGCGAAAGCAGCCGTCGATACTTGATGACATTAATACACGTTTCCTTCGCAATCGATAACAGGATTTATTGAAAGGTATACGAGGAGAAACGACATAAAAGTCAACGTTGATTTCCGTTTCTTCGTAAATCGATCAAATATATCATCCAGTATTAGTTTGCGTATCTCGGATATACTCGATCGCAGAAATGCCTCTTTACGTGAAATTACATCAATTTTTATTTTTTACAACTTCTCGCGTTACTTCAAAATACTTATGTGCACTGTTGATTGTTCAAGAAAACAAGACGTTTTGAGGTATAAAAAAAAGTTGAGCGACGTTCGTCAAACTTTACAAAAATTAATCGAACTTTTCAGATATTAATTGAGAAGTTGTTATCGTTCTTCAAAAACTAATCAAAGAATATAGATTTTAAATCTTATAACTGTATATAATATTTTTATTGAAAGGTATATACGAGGAGAAACGACAGTCAACGTTGATTTCTGTAATAAATAGAATCATTATAATCACACGTATATACACATATTCTAAACGATCTTGAAGTAAACGGAAGAAATAGAAGTGAGATAACGGCGACTAGGCTAATATTTTTCAGACATTTATTTCCACGTCTATTCTCAATGCTCCGCGCGCATTCTACCCCAGGAGAACGTGTACATATAAGATACTTTAAATAGGAAATCGAAACGCTTCGTAGATAACTCTCCTCGGGTGAGAATGTATTCAAAATGGCTGCCAGACGCGAGCGGGAGAATGTTATGGACAGGAGGAAGGAGATGGTGGTAAATCCCCTATGATGATACGAAACATATTCTACTTTTAAGAACCTGAAGACCCGTTCCCCCACGTCGACTATAAAATAACGTTCATCGCTTTACTTCCCTCTTCCTCCTCCTCCTCCCAAGGGGAGGTCCTTGGTACTTCGAAACTTAACATGGCGGATATAGATCCGCGCACCGAGAAAAACTTTTTCTGTGCGCTTAAGTCTGCATTCTATATTTTACATCATTTTAATATTCTTCTAATATATTAATGATTGTCAATTTTTAACATCTAATATGGTAAAACTGCATAAAAAGAGAGCAGTTTCCCATGACCTTGAGCTTGAAATGTGATATCATGGCCCTGAGTGTCGTTATGAAGTGTGTTTTATCCTGCGGTCGTTGTTTGTTAAAAAGTTATTATCAAAAAGAGTTCTACAAATTTTTCTTCATTTTTCGACACCATGTATTTTACGATTTAGGCGGCAAAAACACTCTTTATAAATTGCATATACCTTTCAGTCGCATCCATAGAACGCCTTTTTTTTTTCGTTTTCACGATATTATTCTTCTCGTTCGCGTTTAGTGCTTCGCAGTAACAGCATCGGTAAGCCGCGTAAAGGATAATCCTCGATAACGATGTCGTACATTTCGGAAACGGCATCAAGAGGTGGATCAATATACACATATATACATATTGTATTATGTGCATTTCACGTAAAAGTGACTATTTGTTTCATATTTGCTTTTGTTAGAAATGTCGCGTTGACGGTTTCAACGAGTATATAACGTGCGAACTAATGCCGTAGCACGTGCTATAAGCGCGGACGTAGATGCGGGACCGGAGATGTATCCTCCTGCCCAGAAAATAATCCAGAGATAGCATCTTCGCTGCCGATGAACGGACAAGGTAGTGTCATTTTAGGGTTGACAAGAGCGTGGGGAGGAGAACGTTTCACGGCGCGCGCGCTCGGAGATTAAAGATTATTTACGAGAGGAGACGCGATAACGTTTTTAACGATAACATCTAACGATCGGCCTTGAAAGGGGAGAGACCTACCGACCGTTTTCACGATAGACTAAGCGAGAAATGCCACTCGTCACGATGCATTCATTTGTCTATTCGTTCGGTGCCTCTGACAGCTGCTTGGCTTTGATGCTGACGGAACGTTATGTTAGTCACCGACAGTGAGAGTTATTAATTGTCGCAACCGCACCGAGAGTTCGTTGTAAGAAACACGTTCGGTTCTATACTCGGTTTCGCCGACATCAGTTAATTGATATCCGTTTAAGTTTGACTTATAAGATAAATGACTGAAAAACAATATATATATATATAAATTACAAAAATTACAAAAATAAATACTATATAAAGATAAGTCAATTTTTCGACCCGTTCGTTTTCCCCATGTCTATTTCTACGGCTAACAAGGTTAAAGTTTATCAATACTGGCGGAAACGTCGGTTCTTGCTAATAGGAATTGTTTTTGTTACTGAATTAACGTTAAAGACAATTTGATTTATTCGACACTTAAACGCGGTGATATTTTCAAGTCATATAACAGTGATTTAAAGTTTACAATTTGTCTGTGGTTTATTGCCATTCAGGTGAGACTTCTTTATACAGCGGAGCATTGCAGGCTCGGTCGAGTGAGCGAAAGGGGTTACGTGCGTCATGAAACAAGGGAGACGCGAAAAGGGATGATACGTAGAGAGAAGGTTTCGTCTACACAGGCAGAGAAAGAGAGAGAAAGAGAGAGAGAAAGAGAAGAAGGGAGCATGTTGTTATTTACGGTATTTAGATAACAGGCTTACGTAGGACTCTCACACCCCCATCGGCCGTGATCCTGCGCTTGAGATAGCACTGGCATGGTGTCACCGGCAGCGTAGCGGCCAACCTGCGAGAGTGTGGAGCGAGGATTCGCGCGCATTCGACTTGTAGATTATTATAACGAGCATTGCCTTGCATTAGCATACGTATCTCCTCTCTCGGAAAACCCACGGCAAGCGCTGTTGCTCTTGACGCAGTATTATATATAACATTATATAAACGGAATTATTCTCTTCTCTCTCTTAGTTGCTCTAATTACGTCTACGATAACAATGTAAGTCCTTTGCTCGTTCTCTCTCTTCTCTCTCTATCTCTCTCTCTCTCATCACGTATCTATTTCTAATTAGTCTCTCTCTACCTCTATCAGTCTCTCTCTCTCTTTATTCTCTAAGTATTACGCACATATCATTCAAATTTTAATATCTTGTTCTTAATTTCCCACATAGGAGATTTTACACTTCTGATCATTGTCAATAAGATCAAAGTTTAATGTCTATAACTTCATATCTGAATTTTTTGCAGAATCTCTGATTCGGTTTGTTGTCTACCACAATCACGTGCGCCAGTAATACATACGTAGAAAAAAAAATAAGTTCAACAAATAACGGAAATCAGTGTGAGAGTCGGGATTTCGGGAAACGGCAAATTTTGCTTGATATTATCTGATTGAGCTTACGGGAGAAAAGGATACGTCGTTCTGCTCTAACTTCATGGTTGGTCGCGCGTACCTTCCGGGAAGAGCAGAACCGATTACATCTTCGTTATTTCTTCGGTTGAAATAGAATTTCAACCGAAGTGTGTCTGCGTACATGTGCAGCATATATAAGCTTTTTGATCTCTGTTGTTGCGTCTAGAAAACAAAATCAATTGTGTGTTGTTGCGTCAAACCAAAAAGAATTTTATCATTGTTATACGAAACATAAGAAGCGAAACAAAAAAAAAGCGCACTATAGCGTATATTTAGTAGAAACTAAAAAAGAGAAGCGACAATACACTTCGATAAAAGACACAATCGATTTGATTTTAGAACGTTTGAATTTGTCTTTGAGCGCACGACAAATGCGCGTGGCGAGGGAAACATTGTAGACACATACATTCATACATACATACGTGCTCTTTTTTATGTTTCGCACAGCGTGTTACTCTTTTGTTCATCCGTTAGACCCGATAGTGATGTCGAACAACAATCTCTCTCGGAGCGAACGATCTCGAACGTTCCGCAGCTTGATCGGCGAAGCGACTCGATGTGATCCGATAAACGGATGGATATCCGTCCGTCTCTGCCTGACCGGTACCCACTATAATTAACGCTGACCTCCCGACGACCCGCCGGTAATTTTAGTATGCGAACGATACGAAACACGGACGATCATAATAATCGCGGGCAAATCTTTCGACTTGTCAATCAGCCGACTGACACACGATAGTAGGTTGTTGCTCAGCATGAGCACCGGCCTACAAGTTTGCGTGTCTCGGGCAACGCGGCGTTGCACGCCAACTTAGCTGAATGCTCAGCTATTAGCCTTTTCTTACTTCCTCGTTCGAGCCCCACGGTGTGTACTCTCCTATCGTTGCGCGTCCATTCGGGGGGTGTGTGTAGTCCGTGGTCTTCGGTATTTACGGTAACACCGGCGAGTACACAATTTGGACGTCGTTCGAGCGCAATCCAGTGATAGCAGGTGGTTACGCGTTCGCGGCTAGTTTGATCCGTGTAAATTGGCTTGAAAGTCTATCGGTTTAAAGTTTATTGCGATTGCGCAAAAAGAACAGAGTGATTACAGCAACCATAATGTTACGGAAAGATTGTAGTATCGCTAAAAAAACAAAAATCGCACTTTTATCATGCGGGTGGAATTTTCGAATTTATTTGATTTACGGTATACTCTGTTTTCTAATTGACTTTCACTGATATAAAATCGGTCGAATGTGTTGGGAGGACAGAAATATACGCATGATTCAGCCCGATATTGCTTCAGTTCCGTTATGGTCTTTCGGAAAATTGGTGATTCGTCGAAATGGTCCGTTGGTGAAATTACAATTATCGGATCGTGGCACGACACGGATTCACATACGGCTACAATGGGATACTCGAGTGGAATACAATGTGTATAAGCTTTATTGTCCCCTTGAAAGCATCGGTCAGTTCGGTCCATCTGCTGACCTAGCGATAGTTGCCACTGTAGTTTAGTAGTCGTCGATAGCTTCGACTGCAACAAATTTCTAGTAAACGTGCAGTCGATGCGTTATTTGTTTGAAAAGATTTACGTTATGCAATAAATTGTTTTTAACGTCTCTGGTTGCCAATATGAGATTTTAAAGCAATTAAATTTTACCGACAATGAGAAACGCACAATATAATACAACATAATCGCATAATATTTATTAGTTTAATTTAAGTTTTTCAAGAAAAAGTAATATGAGAATAGACAATACGCAAAAAGTAACAAAAAGTTTGAATTCAGATCTTATCTATCCATCAAATTTCTTGCTATATCCAAAGGATAGATAATACTTGGAATTGGAAAGAGCTATGTAGTAACTAACACGGACCTACGTGCGAGAAATCAGTTTCCATGATTACAGAAGTCAATCAGCCTCTGGGGAGGATCATTAAATTGCAAATGCAAATGGTTGAATGGTAAAGCCCCGACAAGGGTGCACCAAGTAGGCGCTAATATGCGCCAGATCCATTAATCATAACCCGGGGGATTCTGGCGAGCAACGCCGTACGTTTGCGTGTGTATGAGAATATGTACGCCGCGCTTGTACGGGTGTGCGCAACTTAAAACTGAAACAGGTTAACGTCAGAAACTCCCCGCTGCACGTTGGGGGACATTCAGCATTGTTCGTGGCGCCGGGCTACCCTAAATATTAACAATGAGCGAACAGGGGTCAGTACAACCCTCGAAAACTTCCTCTAATTCCTTACCCCGAACCTCCACCCCCTAGTCATCCTAACTCCACACCCTCCGTTTCCTATATCTTTTCGTTTACAATTCGAACTTTTCGTTATAGCGCACGTGAATTGCAGAGAGCTACAGAACATCATGAGCCACGTTTATTTCGAGATTGTTAAGATAAAGTATCTCGAAAAAGACAAAACTGATTTTGTATAATTATATATATTTTATTTCGAATAAGAAGGAGGTAAAAAGAAATATTCTATTATAAAAATGAACAACAAGAAAGCAATGTAGAAAAAAATTTTCGAATGCTTTACTTGCACAACTTTCTGCAGAGTTAAATAATAATTTATTCGAGACATTTAAGTGCTATACTAATTCATAATAATTGCGGAATACATAATAATTTACGAATCATGATTATGTATTCCGCAATTTATGTTAGCGCGCTTGATTTCTCCAAAGCGCGGTGCACAGATGGTCATAGTAGAATTAATTATGTGCATAGACACCACTATGCTAATTTCATCCCATTGATTTATGTAAATGAAACAAAACAGATATATTGCCTAGTCGAGTTCTCTCAGTATTAATGAAGACGTTATTTCTAATATATATTACTATACTTTAAATTACACAACAAGTGCTGCGAATGATCATCGGAAAATAATCTTAACACGTATAAAGTTTGCAAAAAAAATAAAAAATAAAAAATAAAAATCAGTTGTGTAATTCTTGACACAGTGCTGAATCACTGAAATTTATTTGGATAAAGTGAGCAATCGTCGAATAGTCGTCGTTACACGAGTACTTAAACCGTGGCGATATGAAAGGCGACATCCCTAAATGGACCAGTTGTGAAGGCAATATGTACTGCTTACGTGGCACGCGATTGCGCGCTTACAATGCGTTCCCATATACGGTGACATACACGTGTTCCGAGCAGTGGTTCTTCTCTTTCCGTTCTCTACTACCTATTCCGGCTGTTGTTGGATACTGCATTCCTTATTCGATAAGTCTTTGTTCGCATAGACGAGTCTTATCCGACTGAGAAGAAATGTACTTCGACGATCAAGTATTACTTACTTTTTTTTATGAGCTGACGTGAGTGTAGTGACGAACTGACTTTACTGCAGTAGCAAAAATTGTCAATATAATTTTAATAATCGCAACAGAATTTTCGAACAATTTTTCAAAATTAATAGAAAGCTTCCATTAATGACATATTCTTCGATTACTAGTTTAAAATCGAGAATTTATTTGACATACAAAAAAACCACATAATTTCCGACTGAAAAAGAACTGCTTTTGACAAACTACACTTTACAAAGTCAAATAGAGAGATAGTAGAACTACATTTTCTTCCTTTGAACGCCATTTACTTTGACAGAAAAATATTTTTACAAAATTATGACTTGAGACTTATTTAGTTACGGAAGATATATGATTAAAAACTTATATCATGTAAGTGACACACCTTTTCAGTTCTTTAAAAAAATATAAAATTTAAAATGAACCAATCAATGCGTAAGGGACCAGAAACGTGATGAAAATAACTATCTCCTCGAGGCGTAATTACACAGAATCGCGTGGTATCCTTTTATTACGAAAACGAAGAGGTCGTCGAGTTGGAGTAGCAGCTGTCGGCGCAACGAAATAATGGTAATAGAATTGTCAAAATGTAGTCGCGCGTTATTTTACGAGTGTGAACCGATGTGAATCGTGTCGGATGGAGGAGGACTTCTTTAGCGGGAGGCGCAACGGATCCGTGGAGAATCGTTTCCCCAGAGAATTACCGAGGTATTATATCGAACTGGCAGGACGGCAGGAGAGATAGGGGTCTGGTGCAAATGGAGTAGCCCGGCGGAATATGCTAGTGTCACGAGGATGCTTACTAATACCTTGGATTATACAGATATCTCCGCGGTATATCTTATTCGCGCAATCGCTACGGTTCGTTCATACATACGTGCGCATCTTTGGAAAATTACCATATCGCGATAAAAGTCAATGCGAAAGCTATATCGACGTTATTTCTCTCTCGTATGAGAAAAATTTACGAATACGCGCGTTTTTTTTTTGTTTTTTACGTCGCTTACAATTTGGCATCCGATACTGCAGTGCGGAGACTTCGAAAATTATATGGAAACAACTTACACGATCTATTTTAAAGCGGTGCACTACTAATTGTAAGAGAAAATAATGTGTTTTATATCATATAAAAAAAAAAACTTTGCGATAAGATATTCAGGATACGAAGTTTTATCATAGAGAAAGCGACCATTATTTTACATTTTGTGATGGAAAGATAAAACCGAGAAGTGAAGAGGTGAAAGAAGGATGGGGAGTACAATTCTGAATGCTTTTTATATATAGTAGACCGATTTGAGACGCGTCGCGCGCTATTTTCTCGGTTCGATTGGATCGGCCGATTCGCTCGGACGATGAATGTATGTCGCACCGTTGTAGTACGATGCTGGGGACAGAGAAAGGTCGGATTGTAGATGGTAGATGGGGTTACAGGGTTGCCAGATCGCGTAATGAAATATGCGTGACGAGAGGTCCCACGAGCCCCGAACTCCGCTCTGCTATTACTCAGTTCAGCTCAGCCCGGCGTGGTTCAGTTCTGCTCGGGAAGGGTGGCACGTTATATTATTCAATTATGTCATTTGAGTTATACGCACGGACCTATGAAGGTGCGACAAGGACGGAGGAAACAGATCGAATAAACGAGGAAGAAAGAGAGAGAAAGATAGAGAGAGAGAGAAACAGGAAGAGACACGAGGAAGAGACATACAGACGTATCCCTTCTTCCTGTTCTTGTACGAGCTGGCAACGTCGTATTTGCGAGTAAATGCGCCACTACCTTCTGCTTTAAGCACGCAGCCATTATGAAATTGTAGTTACTCGATTAATTTCACCCTAGGCGTGAATTATCATAAGATAATAGGCTCTCCCCTCCCAGTTTATTCGCGCAGCTAAGTTAGCGGTTCAATGAAATGTTTTATTGCCAATTTAGGCGCGCCATTTTAGGCGTTCTTCTGTTGAAAACACTTCGCTAATTATTTCGCATAAACGAGAGGAGGGAGGAAAAAGCTTCTTTTTAACTTCACTAAAAGATTTTAATTGCAACTAAAACGAACGTCTCAGGAGACCGCATTATATACAAAGCAATATTATAGCTTCAAAAAAAAAAATATATATATATATATATGTGTGTTTATTTATTTATTTTTTATTAAATATTAAAAATTTATAATAAATTTATAAATAAAAATTTACACAAGATCGTGTATGGTTTGCAACAAGGACCGAGGAGAGACATGGCTTTGCCAAGGGCAAAGATAATAAATCAGCGCGCAAGATTTCTCGTGCCGATGACAAACACAATAAGTCCCAATTTCGGTCATTTATATACGCTACGCCCGAGATAATATGACGGAGGATCCTTTGTGCACACACAAGGGGTACCACGACGGCCGGGAGTACGGCGGGACGCACACGAGTGACGTCACTTACAAGGACATAAATCAAAGCGACGGACGAAAGTCCCGGATGCGGCAGTGATGTTCCCCGGGGAACTGGCTAGCTCAGGTCCTCTTTTGACTCACTCAAGGCGAATTCGCCGACGCTTCCGTCGTCCGACGCGCACCTATTTCAAACGTAACGTGTACGTGCGAGTTTCAACCGCGCGCGATGTGTGCACACAAACCAAGTTTTAGATTAATTATTTCGCTATAAATTTCGTATGTATATTTCGCGCGCACAAACTTCTCTAAACCAATAAGAGAGTTGATACGAAGCGAAAGTTTCTCGCGTTAACACATTGCTGGCAGAAACTATTTCGTATAATATTTGACATAGCGCAGAATAGTTTTTATAAAACAAGCTTTAAAATAAAAAGTGTGACACGAAGTTCTACCTAAATAATATTCAGAAATAAAAAATCGATAAAGAAATATGGTAGTTCGTTCCGATTAGTTGGCACGAATCACAACTACATACGCTCCCTCGACGACGCAACAAACGGTCACGCGTTGCTATACATTTCCGCTGAAGACGCGGATATTACGATGCCGGGCCCTGCTGGCTGCTTCCGGATAACGTCAACTTCTGGATCATTGGTTCTACCAATCGTTTTTCACCCTAAACGCGACGTGACGTATCCGACTATTATATTCCGATATCTATTTAGAATCCGCGTTTGGCGACAAACAATTGTTTTGCGGTAAAATTAAAAAAAAAATCGATTACACAATCTTTCTATTTATTTTGCCTGGTTTTTTTTTTTTTTTTTTTATTTTTATTGAGTCACGTATTAAAAATCAAAATGAATTCTTATGAAGATGCAAAACGCAGTTATCATCAAGATCGGGCCGACGAGATGAGGATTAGACTTTAAGTGAATCGTCAAATCGTTTTTGCCGCCCTCGGTTCAAGATACATGAACACATGTATCGCATGCTGTACAAACAGATCGCGAGTGCACACCCTCTCTTTCTCTCTCCGCTTAGTTGCATCTCTTTCTTTTCCTGTGGGACCCCTTTTTATTTTTCCCCCGTCTCTCTTTCACTCCCCCGCGTGCTTTTCGACTCTCTTCCCGATCCATCGCTTTACCTTCGTCACTTGTCCGGAGAGAGGGGAATAGAAACGTCGTTGCGCTGTTTATCCAGCTGCCGTATTTAAATGTCGCACTAACGCGCCGTAAAATTATATGCAAAAATCCCCATAAAATATGTAAGCCCCCTTTAATGCACCGAGAAATTGTCGCGTTATATTGCTTCGCGCCTACGGGATTATCATATCGCTCGTCGTCTTCGTTTTCTCTGTCATCTGATCACAGCCAGCAGAAAGGGTGTACGTTTTAGATCTACCGTGAAATTCAACGCATTCTCCTTTTTTTTTTTTTCTTTTTACAATGATTTCGTTATGCTTTTTTCTCACTTTCATTCTTTCCGTGTTTTTTTATCATATCGTATAAATTTTCTTTTTATCACAAGTTGTTTTTCTTTCTTTTCTTATTTTTTTGTCGGATAAAAAAACAAAACCCTGAAAATAATATATTATTTAAATATATTTTAAAATATAATTAATAATACTGGATAACACTCCACAGTAGCTGCATACTAAGCTGGCCGAGGTTGGGATGCAAAGCAATTTGTTGGCAGAAGCTAACAGGTTGTCAGGTGTCGATGGGGGGCCTAAAATGTCAGCGGGGGGTTCCGCTACCTACCTACCTACCTAGCGGTAGTAAGATCAACGGCGCTTATTCGCTGATTCTCCGCAATTCCACATGTCATCCCTTTCACTTTTTTTTTCGTTTTGCTTTGTTTCGGCCTTTTATTTAAATTTACCGTACACATTATCGGCATCATCTTTTTATCTCCTTCCTCTACGCATGTGGCGCACAAATTTTCGCGCGCTCTTCAGAAGATTAAAGGGAACAAAACTTATAATCAAACGCGAACGAAGAACCTTCAACATTGCAAACGGAAATGTATTATCATTCGAGGTTGCCCGACTGTGTCGTAAAATGTGCAAATCTGAGCGACATAACTACATAAATATGCAAATATTGGCAAAAAGAATGTGATACGCTCTGTTCAAACAATAATATATGCCGAAAGAATGATCGGATCGAACGATTTCTCGTCGTCACAATGACGCCCGGATCTTTTTAATTCCATTGTTATTACCAATACAAAAACCGCGATGCCACATGATATTATAATCACGCACAACGGATGCAGATCAATATTCATAAGAGAAGTTCAACACGAGTTACGCTCATTGACTACGGCGATTTAGCATTATTATTTTAATCAGTTTGTATAATGTCTCTGCGCAAATTACATAGTGGATACATTTAACGACCGGAAGAACTAACGCGGTGTGTCAGCAACGGATGAGAAATCACTATGAAATGGAACAAAAAATGTCATTTATACATATATATGTATAATGTGTGCGCGTGTGTGTACTATTTCTTTGTACCTGTATGCATTACGTAATTAACCGTGCGTTTAACAAACGTTTTTATAAAGATGACATGTAGATAAACATATATATGTATATATAAAATGACGTTTTCTCGAATAACAGAATCAAAATTGCCTATTAGTTCGAATCGTGGATTTGATTAAAAGATCGTGGTCTTCGTATAAAAATGGCGAGAAGTTTTTACGACAAAATACTGCAGTCATTTTTCACTATTTAAGGTAAAGTAAGCTTTCACTTATTCCTAATGATGATTTAGGCTTGTATACTGAGCGTTCACACACAGAAACGGCGTTTAATTATCGACATATCACTGTCCGACTTAAGGTGACGCTGTTACGAATACCAACACGAAGCGAGCATCCCCTTGTTATTGATTGTTTCCTTGTTTATTGTATATATTAGATTTAATTCGAAGTTCCGGTAGATCAGGTCAGGAGGGGTGGCTAGAACGTAGTGGTGGTGTGCGTCGGCGAGGCTGCAATAACTGTCAAACGGTTCCTCGTTTTTAAATCCCTCTTGTAAAGTAAAATGAGACAAGCCCAGCGACTTCTTTCTTTCTCTCTCTTTCTTTTTCTTTCTCTCTCACTCTCTTTCTTTCTCTCTCTCTCTCTCTCTCTCTCTCTCTCGTTCTTTCTCTCCGTCTTTCTCCATTTCTCTCTTTCGTTTTCTGTTTCTCCGTTCTTCGTACTGTTGAGGTCGGTAAAGCCAATCCTGTGCTGAGGGTTGCTGCACAGCGTAGAATCATGGTGTACGAGGGTAAGCGAGCGGGGAGCAGGAGGGAGTCATCCACCCCGATTCTCTCCCGGCGTTCTCTATCTCTGATAACTCACGTCAATACAATGCTACAAACCTTCCAAGAGCCGGAGGTGCTCCTGAAGATTTACCGTTTGACAGTTTTATTGGCCAATGTCGATTGGATTTCGAAATTATGTCGTATCTCGCGATTTCCTAGACAATGCGGATTCTTGCGCCGGAAGTAATATTGAATTGAAATTTCGCGCTCAGATCTCAAGACAATTATAATAAGTATCAAAAACAAAATAATCGAAGGAATAAGAAAAGAGAACAACCTTAGAAGAAGAGTGTTTCACAAAAAAAATTCCGCAAGATATAAAACCGAGAATATATAAAATATATAAAATAAAATTGGCGTCACGCAAATGCAACGCGGGACATACACGCGTATGAATAATATGAACACGCGATACGTGAATATACATATAGATTGATCGAATAGTTTAATAATTTATATACATACATATGATGCGCATGATGCACATAAATCGACGGACTGCTTGAAGAAAAATCATGATTAACGAGCTAATTTGACGTATCGCGAAGGCTACCAATCGCTACCGTCCATGTATGGTAGAATGACCGGCTGTAAATTATTGACACGTCGGCATAAAAACATCGCCTGACTCCCTTGACGGACGTGAACGTTTATCGTCATCGAAGCTTCATCGACGCTTGAATCTCCATTAGCCTTTCGTTCGATATGTGTACGTATATACGTGTACGTATGTAAACGTCGACTTTCCGTGCCACATGTATACTTCGACATTGTTCGGTAATATTTTGCCCCGCAAACTTTTTTAATTTTTATCACATTGCATCGATAAACCAGACGTAAAGCGAGACAGGTGTGTTATATAATAATATATGTAGATTGAGATCGGGTCAAGGAAAGAATATGTGTGTGTGTGTGTGTGTGTGTGTGTGCACATAGAACGTATATAAATATTATACACAAAAAGTAACTTCACTAATTGCGCGTAAATAGATTCTATAATTTTAAAGTTCTATAATATTATTTTCTCGATTCTAGACTTGACTCTTGAGATGTTTGATCTGTGACACATTAATTAAAGCCTCGAATTTATATTTATTGCTGCCAAAATTCAAGAAAACTTGATATTAGTTTGCAAATGTAAAAGGCTAGGTTACAGTTTTTATTTTCGTGCAGACGCACGACACACAAATTCTATCATAATAGCGTTTTTGCGCCTCACATCGGGTGGACCACCGTGGAGATGAAGTCGTCCTTTCTCAATCACAACGTAGCATTTCTCGCGCGCGCGTGCACGCTTCTGATCCCGACAGCAGCAACTTGTTTAGTTTCTCTTCCGTGCAATTCTAACGCGCGCTTTAAGCAGAATTCAGACCGTCGTGTAGAAAAACTGTGTGACGACTTTCGTCAAAAAAGCAAATGAGAATCGTCCGAATTACAAGAATTGCAAGCTCTGTACAAAATCTATCTATACATTAACCGTGTGATGTAAAATATTTAATTAATATATCATTAAAAAGAAAATCGTATAAAATATTTCTGTTAAATATGCATATTGTACGGCAAACAGAGCTAAACAAAAGCGTTTAACGACATTTGTTCTTGCCATTTCATTACATATACTGATTAATACGTAACTTAACTATACTTACACTGTAACCGTAAAAGGTTTATATCACACTGTAAAAGATGCAGCGGCGTAATAAAAATTTTAGAGCATCGTAGATTACCGTCTTTCAACAAAGAACGTTTTCAACAAAGGCAACTGTGAGTTGTTCGAGCGTTTGAGCAGGAAAACGATGTGATTTCCACCCTGCCGGTATAAACGCACGTTCACAAACGAGAACAGCATCAACGAACGACGCGGGCTGAAAGTACCACCCACGGAGCGACGGTGGAACGGGTGAAGATTTCTCTTGATCATTTCGATCGCGCCGGGCCTACCTTTATGTGCATATTATGTATTTATTATGGCTGCCTACCAGGAATCGCGCGACAAAACCATAGAAGCCGTTAAACTCTTCCTTTTGCTCCTCCGCGGGACTCTTGGGGGGGACAACGTTCCACATAACGTTCAAGAATCCCGGTGTCTCGGACGGGAGGCTCATTAATTGACACCGCGATACTTGCCCCGCCGGTCTTGGTGGTCCACTTTGCCTTTAACGATACGC